>SJYC01090983.1:0-61851 GCA_006408675.1 Madoqua kirkii
ATTGGGTCCAGGTAGTACGTGGTAAAGAACTCACCTGCCAATGTAGGAGACATAGGAGACGCAGGTTCAGTCCCTAGGCTGGAAGATCCCCTGGAGAAGGAAATGGCAATCTACTCCAGTACTCTTGCCCGGGAAGTCTCATGGACAGAGGAGCCTGGCAGGTTATAGACCATAGGGTCACGAAGAGTCAGACACACAGGGATGTGAAGAAGGCAAGTACTCCATGAAAGCCAGAAAAGTTTGCTAAATTTTACTACAGGAAGTTTAAAATTTCTATAAAAACAAACTCTCTTAAGTTTAAGGATGACAAAGCTGGAAAAGTATTTGCAAGATATTCGTTACACAAAAGACTAATATCCTGAGACCAATAAGACAAAAGCATTCACTTAGTAAGATCTGAGTTCGCTCCCTGGGTTGGGAAGGTCCCTTGGAGGAGGGCATGGCAACCCACTCCCGTGTTCTTGCCTGTAGAATCCCATGGACAGAGGAGCCTGGCTGGCTACAGTCCATGGGGTCTTAAAGAGTCGGACACGACTGAGCGACTAAGCACAGCACAGCAGTAAGAAAACAGGTGAGTATGACTACGCACAGGCCAGTGCACACACAAAAGAAACACAGACGGCTAATAAACAGGAGAGAAAGGGATGAACCCCTTTAATAATCAAAGAAATGAAGAGCAGAGTGCATCTTCACAGGTGGCCCTGCAATGGCAACCACAGTGGACAGGTGGGGACACGGGCGCGGTCCTGGGCAGATGCGCTGTGCAGCCGTTTTGGTGAGCATGCAGCAGTGTCTGTCAACCGGTAAAAGAAAGAGACGGATATCCTTGACCCTGAGGTCCCATTCTAGGGATTCATCCCAAGAAAATTCTGTATTTCAGGTAAGCGTGAGATATGCAAGAGGCTCTTCACTGAAGTATTATTTGTACCCCTATTTACAATAGTGAAAGTGGGAGTCCCTCAGTCGTATCCGACTCTTTGCAACCCCATGGACTATGCAGTCCACGGAATTCTCCAGGCCAGAATACTGGAGTGGGTAGCCTTTCCCTTCTCCAGGGGATCTTCCCAACCCAGGGATGGAACCCAGGTCTCCTGCATTGCAGGCAGATTCTTTACCAGCTGAGCCACAGGGAAGGATTGTTTGTAATAGAAATGCCCAAACATTCTGAATGCCTCGCCAGCATTGAAAGCATCAGTTCCTTAGCAGCATAGACAGCACGGCCCCCTCTTGGTCTCATCCACTGTTCTCACCGTGTCTGCCAGGTGCCTACAGGGCTGTGTCCACCTGCCCTCCCGTCCTCAGCCTCCAGCATGGATCCTGCCTCCGGCAGTGCTCTGTAATGTCACCCCGCTTTTGCCAGACCCTTCAGGGCCCCCAGAGTGTAGCCTCCTTCCCTGAAGCTATGCCCATGCTGCTGGCCTGCCAGGGCTGATTCTCCCCTCTCCCACCTGAACCCCCTCCCTGCCATCCACCTCCCCAGAACCTGCCCTGAACCTGGGAAAGGGGGGCCCATGGCCTGCTTCCGTAAGGGCTCTCACTACTCCCTGCCTGAGCCTGCCTTGTCAAGAGATGGATGGGGTGGCAGAAGCCAGGGACGTGTGAGGTCAGTAGGTCCGTGAGCGGTCAGAGCCGGGGAGGGGGGGCAGCCTCGGGCTACACGGGCACCTTCAGGGGTGTGTGCCCACCTGCAGCAGGTTGGGGGACAGGTGCAAGTAGGCCCCATCACCTTCTCTTCTGGTTGGGGTTTCACCTGTTGCTGGAGCTAGAGCCCACACTTGGAGCTTTTTTCTGTGTTCTTCTCAGAGTCAGGGCAGGAGCCACGTTTGCCCTTCACTTCTGTCACCCCAGCACCTGGCGTACCACCTTGCCTGCCGTGCGTGCTGTCTTGCCTGACTTTGCAGCTCCTAGACTGTAACCCGCCAGGCTCCTCTGTCTATGGGATTCTCCAAGCAAGAATACTGGGGTGGGTTGCCATATCCCCCTCCTGGGGATCTTCCCCACCCAGGGATCGAACCCACCTCTCTTATGTCTCCTGCAGTGGCAGGTGGGTTCTATACCACTACTTCCGAAGGGGAGCCCTTGCAGGTAGTGGGCACTCAATAAATATTTGTGGACTAATTGATCAGACTTGGTCAGTGTCCCTGGAAACAGAAATAAAGGAGAGGATGGTCAGGCTTTATAAATGGAAAAACCGCGGGACTTGATGACTGCGTTTACTTTTTTAAACCGACTTCTGTGAATGAGCAGGATGTGAATGTCTATATTAAAATATAATTTGCTTAACTCAGAAATCGAAGGCGCAGATCAGCCATTTGGGTGGGGGAGTCCCCAGGCCTGAGGCCCTCCGTCTGGCTCGAGTCTAAAACCAGGCAGGCGCTTTATTGACAGGTGGCCTCGGCTGTCGCCCCTCCTGACAGCTCTGGCTCCACAAACCCACAAATGAAAGAGGATTGGAATGGACGCGGGCTCAGGGGAGAGTGACTGAAATGATTGCATCTGTAAGTGGCAAGCGCCTCCATTGTAACCCTGTAATCATTATTTTGATTATCGCATTAGCCCTCGTGCTGAGTTGCTGTTTTTAGAAGCGCTCAGAGCTCACCCACTTCACCAACTGCATGGGCTCCCCAGTTTCTATCACAGGGGTTGGCTCCCAGAAGCCAAGCTACCCCTCCCTGCCAGCACCATCTTCCCCTTAACTGTAATAGCAACCGCCGGCTGTCACAGCTCTGCAGTGAGTGTCTCATTTATTCCAGGCAGCAGCCTTCCAGGCAGGCTCCACTTCACAGGGGAAGAAAGCCAGTCCCTCCCTTATCTCTTCTCCCAGCACCGTAGTCTAAAACCACCAGCACCTCCTTCTTACGTACAGGTCTCCCCACCTCCACTCTGGAGCCAGGTGAGTCCATCCATAGTCACACCCCCTCTGTCACCTCCCTGCTCAGAACTAGCGCCAGTGGCTCCTTCATGTCAAGTACTGGGTCCCATCTGGATAGCTCCTCTGGTTCATCCTGCCTCCCACTGCCCTCCCTCTAGAGTTCCAGCCACCCTTGTTGTTGTTCAATTGCTCAGTTGTATCCAACTCTTGCGACCCCATGGACTGCAGCATGCCAGGCTTCCCTGTCCTTCACCATCTCCCACAGTTTGCTGAAACTCATGTCCACTGAGTCGGCGACACCATCCAGCCATCTCACCCTGTTACTCTCTTCTCCTCTTGCCTCAGTCTTTCCCAGAATCAGGCGCTTTTCCCGTGAGTCATCTCTTCGCATCAGGTTGCCAAAGATTTGGAGATTCAGCTTCAGCATCAGTCCTTCCAGTGAATATTCACAGCTGATTTCCTTTAGGATTGACTGGTTTGATCTCCTTGCTGCCCAAAGGACTCTCAAGAGTCTTCTCCAACACTACAGCTCGAAAGCAATCATTTTTCAGCGCTCCGCTTTCTTTATGGTCCAACTCTCACATCCATACATGACTACTGGAAAAACCATAGCTTTAACTATACAGACGTTTGTCAGCGAAAGTGGTATCCCTGCTTTTTAATATGCTGTCTAGGTTTGTCATAGCTTTTCTTCCAAGGAGCAAGCATTTTTTAAATTTCATGGGTGAAGTCACAGTCTGCAGTGATCTTGGAGTCACCCAAAATAAACTTTGTCACTGTTGCCATTTTTTTCCCCATCTATTTGCCATGAGGTGATGGGACCAGATGCTGTGATCGTAGTTTTTTAATGTTGAGTTTTAAGCCAGCTTTTTCACTGTCCAGCCACCCTGCCTGTCTCTTATGCCAGAAACCTTGGTGCTGCTCCCCACCCTGGGTTTCCGACTGCCTGTATGCCTGTTCCCTGCCCTGTCCCCAGCCCACCCTTCCCGAGGAGGCACAGCTGCCTGTTCTAGAACGGGTTGTGGGGGGTGAGCCTTGAGGGCAGACTCTGCTCTCGTGTGGCTTGGGCTGACGCACGGAGGGAAGTGCTGTTCTTCACCCGTTTAAGACCTGTGGTGACTGTGACATGTCAGTCCCTGCTCTAGCTGCTGCGAATGTCACTGTGACCCCAGTGAAGACCTTCTCGTGGACCTTACAGCCTAGGACAACTGAGAAATAAATTCAGGACAGGACAGGCAAGTTCTGAGAGCGAAAGAATATTAAGCAGGTGAGGTGCGTTCAGGCAGGGGGTCAGGAGAGGGTCATTTCAGCCAAGATGGCCTTGAGAAGGTCTGGAGGAGGCCTTGCATAGGGGCCCCTGCAGAATGAGGGGGGCGAGGCAAACAGCCAAGGCCTGCTGCACTCTTGGAGCAGTAAGAAGGTAGAAGGGGGCAATGAAAGGACATGGGACATGATGTCAGGATAGCATCCTGGGGGTCAGAGTTGGCTTGACCCTGAGTGGGATGGGAAGCCAATGGAGGGTTTTAAGCAGAGAAGTTGCCTTGTAGGTTTTAAAGTTTCCCCTGGCCCTTGCAAGGGCAGAGGCAGGGAGACTATGGAGGTGCTACTGCAATGGACCAGGCAAAGATGGCGGAGCTCGGACAAGGCCCCTCTGGGGGACACGGTCCCATGTGGGATGTGGCTTGAGGTGGAGCTACAGGCTTTGCTGAGGGATTGGACGTGGGTGTGAAAGGAGTCAAGGATGAGAGTGACTCCAGATCACTGATGATCTGATGGGGCATTTACTTGGGGCCTTTCCTTGTGATCTTTCACCTATGAAACGTGCCTCCTCAGAGAAGATGCTCAGCCGTTTGCCTCCAGTCTGGGTCCCTCCCTTGGTTTCACGCTGAAAGAAAGACCCCTTTCCTCAGGCCCTTAGCTCATCTGCTAATTAGTGTGACAGCTCTGCTGAGTCTCTGCAAAGCCAGCGGAGCTGCTGCCTGCGGTCCCCGCCCACCCCTGCTCTGTCCCTTCCCCCTCTTCTCTGCACTGCTCCCTCCCACATCCTCTCCCCCTTCCTCCCATCCTTCTCCTCCTCCTCCTCTCCTCTTCCTCCTTTTCTCAATATTTTTTTTTAAATTGATTGATGATTGCTTTCCAATATTGGTTTGACTTTTGTCACACATCAATATGAATTAGCCATAAATGTACATGTCCCCTCCCTCTTGTATCTCCCTCCCATCTCCCACTCTTTCCCACCCCTCTAGGTTGTTACAGAGCCCCAGGCTGAGTTCCCTGAGTCATAGAGCAAATTCCCATTGGCAATGCATTTACATTGGTTCAGTCGCTCATGTCCAACTCTTTGCAACCCCATGGACTGCAGCATGCCAGGCCTCCCTGTCCATTACCAACTCCTGGAGTTTACTCAAACTCACGTCCGTCAAGTCAGTGATGCCATCCAACCATCTCATCTCTGTTGTCCCCTTCTCCTCCTGCCTTCAGTCTTTCCCAGCATCAGGGGCTTTTCCAGTGGATCAGCTCTTCGCATTAGGTGGCCAAAGTATTGAAGCTTCAGCTTCAGCATCAGTCCTTCCAATGAATATTCAGGACTGATTTCCTTTAGGATAGACTGGTTGGATCTCCTTGCCGTCCAAGGGACTCTCAAGAGTCTTCTCCAACACTACAGTTCAAAAGCATCAATTCTTTGGCGCTCAGCTTTCTTTATAGTCCAACTCTTACATCCATACATGACTACTGGAGAAATCAAAACTTTGACTATACAGCCCTTTGTTGGCAAAGTAATGTCTGCTTTTTAATATGCTATTGGTCATAGCTTTTCTTCCAAGGAGGAAGCATCTTTTAATCTCATGGCTGCAGTCACCATCTGCAGTGATTTTGGAGCCCAAGAAAATAAAGTCTGTCACTGTTTTCATTGTTTCCCCATCTACTTGCCATGAAGTGATGGGACCAGATGCCAAGATCTTAATTTTTTGAATGTTGAGTTTTACTCAACAGCTTTTTCACTCTCCTCTTTCACTTTCATCAAGAGGCTTTTTAGTTTCTCTTCACTTTCTGCCCTTCTACCGTAAGGGTGGTATCATCTGCATATCTGAGGTTATTGATATTTCTCCCCAAAATCTTGATTCCAGCTTGTGCGTCATCCAGCCCGGCATTTCGCATGATGTTCTCTGCATCTAAGTTAAATAAGCAGGTATATGCATGCACGCTAGCCTATGCTTTCCTCCCACCTCTCCCTCTTCTCCCCCACCCTGGTCCATAGGTCGTTCTCTGTGTCTGCGTCTCCACTGCTGCCCTGCAAACAGACTCATCAGTGCTATCCTTCCAGATTCCATGTATATGGTTAACATGCTCTCTTCCTCCTTCTCCTCTCCCCCCCTTTCACCCCTCCTCTCTCCCTCCAACTCCCCCATCCCCTTCCTCCAGCCCACCCCATCGTTCCTCCTTGTCCCCCTTCCCCCTCAGCACCTGGCTTTATATCTCTGGAGCCTGGCACAGGGTTTGGTACATAGTAGGCTTGCAACAAATGCTTGGCTGACTGAATAGGTGAAAGGGGCTTAGAGAGGTTCAGAAACTTGCTCACATCGGTGGTGAGCATCCTTTGACACCACTGTTCTCCCCAAGGAGCTTGTGTCCCTGATGTCACGTGACCTCCATGGCTTCAGGGGCAGCATCGGCAGTGAGATTTCCAAACTGGCGGGTGCGAGTTGGCCTCTGCTGGTTGCTTTGGGTACTCTCGCCAACATGAGCACCTGTTCTCTGTCCCCTTCCCCTCTCCTCTCTCTCCTTCCCTCCCTTCTGCCTCCCCCCACCCTCAAGTGTTACTTTCTGGAGCACCTAATGACTCCTCTGGATGGGTCTGTTTGTTGTCATATGTCACCCTGTGACGTGTGGCTGTTCCCTTGGTTGAGGAACTATGCCGAATGCGCCCTTGTCCCATCAGGGCTGCAGCCTGAATTAGACCCTCCAGCCATCTTTGGGTTTCGGACACACTCCCGGAAACTTCTGTCCCCTTTGCTCTGTTCTCTCTGAGCAGCCACCGTATCAGGGACAGAAGGTGATCTTCTTGAGGCCTTGGTGCAGTGGTGTCTCCCCTTTCTCCTCCTCCAGTGACCCCCTGGAAACAGATGCCACTGTCTGTGAGGGTCCCGTGGAAGGTGGTGGGCAGGCAGGGGGCTCAGGGTCAGGTTACAGCCCCACAGGGGAGGTCACCCCATGAGAGACAGGGAAATGGGCAAGCGGATACCCGGCCCTGGAGTGAGGGCCAGTGTGATGCTGAGTAGCTGCATCCACCTCCGACTCGGGGCCCCACGGGGCCTACTCAGGTCAAGAGAGGAAGAAAGTCGGGCCTGGAGTGCGGTCCTGCAATGGCCACCAGGACACACAGAAGAGGGAGCTTTGTTTCGATGCCTTAATGACAACTTCCTCTCCTGCAGCTGATGGATTCAGAACCCCCTGCAGTGTGCTGATCAGATGTGTTTTCTGGGGAGAATAAGGAAAAAGGAAAGTGAAGTCGTTGAGTCATATCTGACTCTGTGACCCCAAGGACTGTAGCCTACCAGGCTCCTCTGTCAGTGGGATTTTCCAGGCAGGAGTACTGGAGTGGGTTGCCATTTCCTTCTCCAGGGTATCTTCCCGACCCAGGGATCAACACTTTACCATCTGAGCCACCAGGGAAGCCCCCCTGGGAAGAATAGTCACCATATAAAAGACCTTCCTGCATGGACCGGCTGCTGTGAGAGAAAGGTTGAGCTTGGATGTGACCCTTGGGGCCAAGGGCACCCCCAGGAGGAGTTCTGAGCTGGCACAACTTTGGAGTTGTGACCCCAAGGACTGTAGCCTACCAGGCTCCTCTGTCAGTGGGATTTTCCAGGCAGGAGTACTGGAGTGGGTTGCCATTTCCTTCTCCAGGGTATCTTCCCGACCCAGGGATCAACACTTTACCATCTGAGCCACCAGGGAAGCCCCCCTGGGAAGAATAGTCACCATATAAAAGACCTTCCTGCATGGACCGGCTGCTGTGAGAGAAAGGTTGAGCTTGGATGTGACCCTTGGGGCCAAGGGCACCCCCAGGAGGAGTTCTGAGCTGGCACAACTTTGGAGACTCGTGGGGTTCTGCTGGGGAGCTTCTTGTCCTGTTCAGTGATGCTGTTCTGGGGGTCCTGGGAGTTTGGAGTGCAGAAGCCTCTTCTGGGAGGTGGCCCCTTGGTGTCCGCAGGTCTGGGCAATGGGCTGGCCACGGTAAGATGCCTAGACCTGAGCCTTCTGAAGCTGTCCCGCCCCTGGGCGACTTCCGCGGCTCCTCCTATTCAAGTGCAGTCCCCTGTTCTAATCTTCAGACTGCAGCAGCAGCACGCTTAGGTATCAAAGCATCAGTGCCTGAGAAAGAGCAGAACCGGGCAGTGTATTTTCACCTGGTCCTGCGTGCCCTTGTTTGTAAAGCTGTGTGGTCTCCACCAGAACCTAGCAGGTGCTGACTCTTCAGAGGCTGTGGACATTCCCCAGTTGCTCAGTTGTAACACAAGTTGGTTGGGCCTCATCATTTCTAAGGTACCTTTGCGTGTGTGTGCTAAGTCGTTTCAGTCGTGTCCGACTTACTGGGACTCCATGGACTGTAGCCTACCAGGCTCCTCTGTCCCTGGGATTCTCCAGGCAAGAATACTGGAGTGGGTTGCTGTGCCTTCCTGCCAGGGATCTTCCCGACCCAGGGATCCAACCCGAATCTCTTAGACCCCTGCACTGACAGGCAAATTCTTTACCATTAGTGCTCCCTGGGAAGGAGCTTTATAAAGTCCCTTAATTTTGAAGGGTCAGAGACTATGAGTGGTCACCCTCCTGCTCTCTGTGAAGTGCTGGGCTCTGCCTACCAACTGTTGCCCAGAAGGTGGGAGACACAAGGTTCCAGGATGTCTGTCCCTTCTCTGGCCTCTCCTGAGCCCTCTCCCCAGGTCACCCTCTGGCCCCACCCTCCTTGGAGGCTCTGCAGGCCTCTGTGCAGACTTCCGATGGCAGTGACGACAATAATATCCATCCTCTATGAATCTTTCAATCCGGAGGGACAGGCAGGGCATTTGTTATTATTTCCATTTGAAAGATGATGACGTGAAGTTGAGGGAGGGCAGCCAGGATACAACACGTGGACTTTAATCCCGGGCTTCTGAAGTTCTTCCCAGATCCATGCAAAGGCCTGCTACTGGAGGCAGATATTTATAAAGAGGAACATAACTTATTTTCCTTGTAGATCTCAGCCCCTTTGGGAACACTGATTCCCATAAAATTTCTCATTGCAATGCAGTTTGCTTTGTTTCATTAAGGAAGTTCAAAAGGAAATAACTTTTTTTTAAATCCAATAAATTTGAAGAGAGAGAATGTTGAATTGCATTTTGTCGGCTGTAGGGCCTCAAATATATTTCATTTCCTGAATGCACAATCTCAAATGTGTTTTATATTCCAACTACATACCCTGCTTTTAAATAATAACTACGGACAGCCAAACCAATTGGCAAGTGATAATATGCTCATTGACACCTTGAAAGCTTCTTCCTGTCTTCCTGCCCACAAAAAAACTGTGTTTTCCTATTTCATGTTTCCCTAGAAATAACATAAGTTGGAACTGGCATCTCAGCTTTTCTCTCTAGTTATATGACATATTAGATAAGGCTAGGGCCTCCTAAAAGGCCTCTTTGGCTTTGTTTTTCTTTCCTTTGAAAAATGGATGTGGGAAGGATTTCCCTGGTGGTCCAGTGGCTAAGACTCTGCCTGCCAATTTAGAGGGTCTGGGTTCGACCCCTGGCCAGGGAACTAGATCCCACATGTTGCAAATAAAAAGAGTTTGCTGCAACTAAAACAGTCAGTAAACTGAAGTTTACTTCAGTTCAGTTCAGTTCAATTCAGTTGCTCAGTCATGTCCGACTCTTTGTGACTCCATGAATTGCAGCACGCCAGGCCTCCCTGTCCGTTACTAACTCCCAGAGTTCACTCAAACCCAGTCCATCGAGTCTTCGATGCCATCCAGCCATCTCATGTCTGTCGTCCCCTTCTTCTCCTGCCCCCAATCCCTCCCAGCATCAGAGTCTTTTCCAATGAGTCAGCTCTTCACATGAGGTGGCCAAAGTACTGGAGTTTCAGCTTTAGCATCATTCCTTCCAAAGAACACCCAGGGCTGATCCCCTTTAGTGCAGCCAAATAAACTAACTTTAAAAAATGCATGTGGGAAAAGTGTACCCCACAGAGATTGAAAGTTTTTGCAACACCTCCCCCCACCCTGTGCAAACTTCCATTTGTAGATTTCTTGCCAAACACCAATGAGATGCAGTCTTATATATTTTGCAGTATTTCAGTTCAGTTCAGTCACTCAGTCATGTCCGACTCTTTGCGACCACATGAATTGCAACGTGCCAGGCCTCCCTGTCCATCACCAACTCCCAGAGTTCACTCAGACTCAAGTCCATCGAGTCGGTGATGCCATCCCGGCATCTCATCCTCGGTCATCCCCTTCTCTTCCTGCCCCCAATCCCTCCCAGCATCAAAGTCTTTTCCAATGACTCAGCTCTTCGCATGAGGTGGCCAAAGTACTGGACTTTCAGCTTTAGCATCATTCCTTCCAAAGAAATCCCAAGGTTGATCTTCAGAATGGACTGGTTGGATCTCCTTGCAGTCCAAGGGACTCTCAAGAGTCTTCTCCAACACCACAGTTCAAAAGCATCAATTCTTCAGCACTCAGCTTTCTTCACAGTCCATCTCTCACATTCATACATGACTACTAGAAAAACCATAGCCTTGACTAGATGGACCTTAGTCGGCAAAGTAATGTCTCTGCTTTTGAATATGCTATCTAGGTTGATCATAAAGGAGTAAGAGTCTTTTAATTTCATGGCTGTAGTCACCATCTGCAGTGATTTTGGAGCCCCCCAAAATAAAGTCTGACATTGTTTTCACTGTTTCTCCATCTATTTCCCATGAAGTGATGGGACCGGATGCCATGATCTTCGTTTCTGAATGTTGAGCTTTAAGCCAATTTTTTCACTGTCCTCTTTCACTTTCATCAAGAGGCTTTTGAGTTCCTCTTCACTTTCTTCACCCAAAAGGGTGGTGTCATCTGCATATCTGAGCTTATTGATATTTCTCCTGGCAATCTTGATTCCAGCTTGTGTTTCTTCCAGCCCAGCGTTTCTCATGATGTACTCTGCATAGAAGTTAAATAAGCAGGGTGACAATATACAGCCTTGACGTAGTCCTTTTCCTGTTTGGAACCAGTCTGTTGTTCCATGTCCAATTCTAACTGTTGCTTCCTGGCCTGCATTTTGTTATCATACATAACTATGATTTTTTTTTCTAAAATTGGAATACAATAGAAGTTTTCTCCTGTTTCATTTGCTTAACAGATGTTCGTGATGCATGAGCACTGAGGTGTTTGGAGAAGGAGGCGTAGTGGAGGTGCCCTTTGGGGGAAGCAGGATTTTATCAGGAGAAAGAGGCAGGAAGGAATGGCATAAATAAAGGTATAGGAGGACAGTGCAGGCATTTTGGGGAAATGTTGAAGAGTCTGAGTTAATGATTGTAGCTTAGTTATAGGGGGTAATCCTGGAAAGCAGGTTGGGGTATAAAGGAAGTCAAGGTTTCTGTGCTCTACCTAACAGCAGGGAGCAGTTGGTTTTAAAATAATATTTGCATGCACACTCAGTCTTGTCGACTCTTTGCAACCCCATGGACTGTAGCCTGCCATGCTCCTCTATCCATGGAATTTTCCAGGCAAGAACACTGGAATCAGTTGCCATGCCCTCCTCCAGAGGATCTTCCCAACTCAGGAATCAAACCTGAGTCTCCTACGTCTCCTGCATTGGCAGGTGGATTCTTTACGACCGAGCCACCTGGGAACCCCAATAGGGGAATAACATCCAGCGTACGTGTTGCTCTGAAGCCTGAATCTTGCCCAGGCCATGAGTTCTCTGCTGCCTGGAGCAGCCCCAAGGGAGAGGGAGGGGGGCTGTAGGACATGGCCGACCCAGCTAGCAGGGGCTGCCGAGCTTTGGCAACGAGGAGTGTGGTTGAGAAGAGATGAGATGAGGGAGGGGAAATGTGGACAAGGAGAGGGTGGGACGGTTGGTGAGCAGCAGGGCTGCAAGGCCGGGGGAGCAGGGAGGACACTGCAAGGCACAGGCCTGGTCAGCACGCAGACTCGCTGTAGATGTCAACAGTGTGTTCACTAGCCCACAGGCCTCCTAGGATAGGGGCCACCTTCAGGCCGCTGGCCCCTGCTCCCATGCTTGCCCACAGGGGCACTGGCCTCCCAGTGTTGCATCCAGCTCCCTTCTGATTCAGTGCTTGGTGCATCTTCAGGGGGGTGATGCAGGCAGAGTGGAGGCTCTGGTGGGGGTGGGTGGACAGAGGGCACCTCCCAAGGTGCTGACCTCTAGCACCATCCTCCTTATGTTGTGTCTCAGTCTGATCAGGCTGCTATAACAAAAATATTGTTGAATGTGTTAGTCGCTCAATCGTGTCCAACCCTTTGCAACCCCATGGACTGCAGACTGCCAGATTCCTCTGTCTATGGAATTCTCCAGGTAAGAATACTGGAGTAGGTTGCCATTCCCTTCCCCAGGGGATCTTCCTGACCCAGGGGTGGAATCTGGGTCTCCCGCACTGCAGGTAGATTCTTTACCATCTGAGCCGTACAGTAGAATGGGAACTTAGAAACAACAGAAATCTGTTGCTTACAGTTTTGAAGGCTAAGTAACACAAGATCAAGGCTCCAGCAGATTTGGTGTCTGGCCAGCATCCACTTCCTGGTTCTTTTTGCTCTGACCTCACACAGCAAAAGAAGTGAGAGCTGTCTGGATTCTCTTTTATAAGGGCACTGATCCCATTTGTGAGGGCTTCATCCTCATGACTTAATCACCTCCCAAAGGAATGACCTCCAAATACCATCATATTGGGGGTTAGGTTTCAACACATGAACTTTGAGGGCAGATAGACATGCAGTCTACAGCATGTTAGGTGGTGGATGGGGTTATGGATTGCTAAACTAGACAAGCTTTTCTGAAAACAGCGTTCTGTCATTTTAAGCAGTGTTTTCACTAGGGGGGAAAGAAAAAACCAAAGGCAGTTTCAACACAAAACACAAACAAAGAGAGAAGCCTAAATCCTTGCTATTTATTATGCACCATGTACTCAAAAATGCATCTAATGATGATGAGTTAGACTTCTACATTTTCTCATCCTAAAGCTCAAAATACATCTTGAATTAAATTTAAAATGCTCACGTTCTCCATAGTCATTTTTGTAGACATGCTTTCAGGGAGTCAACATTTTGTGTATCGCTGCTGTGTGTGTGTAACTCTGAAATGTCCTCAGACAAGTAAAAGCTAATGTTTCTTTCCACTGTTATTCTTAAGGGATCAGAGAATCTTTAAAAATGTTTTTCTCAGGGTGAGCTCTAAGTGTGCATTATTGTTATAAACATTCTGTAGTAACCCACTAGTGTTTACATGGTTTCATTTTAATTTGAGTGTGGCAGGTGGGTGTGCAATAGATGTTTACTGAACATCTTAATATGAGATGTGCTTTAAGAACAAATTGCATTTATCAACATTATTCAGCAAACTTGCGTGAACTCAAACGACACTAACGTTCTTTTTATTTAACATCTGTAACATTCTTATGCCAGTAAAGGCTGTCCTTTGAGAAGACAAAACAAGTTTGGGCTTTCATCTTGCCTTCTTTTTTTCTCTCTCTTCACTCTCTCAGTACAAGATAAAAGAATGAAATGCCTGATGGCTTCTCACCAGTCAGACAGCGTGTGGGTGGAGGGTGTTTTAAACATTCCCACTCACGACAGAGAGTGCCTGTGAGGGGGAAGAAAATGCACGGATCACCATGATGCTTATTGAATTGGAGCTGGTGTCGTCAGGAGAGGCTGCGACAAGCACTTCCACCAGCCCAAAGACAAGGCCACATCAAAAAGCGCCTGTGGTCTTCTTGCTCCCAAAGCACCTCTCCATTCTATCAAGTCTGTGCCTTTCCCTGGTGGCTTAGTGGTAGAGAATCTGCCTGCCAATGCAGGAGATGTGGGTTCAGTGCCTGCATGGGAAGAGCCCCTGGAGAAGGAAATGACTTCCCATTCCAGTATTCTTATCTGGGAGATTGCATGGACAGAGGAGCCTGGCGGGCTACAGTCCATGAGGCTGCGAAAGAGTCGGACACGACTTAGTGACTTAACAACAATAGCTGCTTCACAAACTTGTGTTAGTTTCTGCTGTACAGCAAAATGGATCAGCCATAAACATAGGCACATCCCCTCCCTTCTGGACTGTTTCCTATGTGATACAGTATGTTCTCATTAGTTATCTATTTTGCATATAGTATCTATAGTATATATCTATGTGTCAGTCCCAATCTCCCAACTCCTCCCACCCTAGATAATACAATTCTTATGTTTTAAGTCACCTGGGTTGTTGTACTTCCCTTATGGCAGCCCTAGGAAACAAATACACATGCCAACTTGCACAAGCATTCAAAGGGCTTCCTTTGATGCAGATCACAGACATCAGACTCATTATCCTCTTTATCTGCCCTTCTTGTGAACACAGTGACATAAAACGTTTTGTGGGTATAGAAGTAGGGTGGTCTAGCCAAGCAGAAACCCATGGTTCTTCTCCCTGCTGTGGGTAGGCTGGACTATGGTAAATGGAGAAAAATTGCTGGGAGTCTGCCGCCATAAGAGAGACCAGGTACCAGGGGCCTTAGAGGGTCAGGGTCAGGCCAAGTAGGCATGGAAAGAAGCCAGAGTCTGCTCAGAATAGACTTGGAGAGAGAAGGAGTTATTGTTTAGTTGCTAAGTCGTGTCCGACTCTTTATGATCTTATGGACTGTAACCCACCAGGCTCCTCTGTCTATGGAATTTCCCAGGCAAGAATACTCGAGTGGGTTGCCATTTCCTTCTCCAGGGGATCTTCCCAGCTCAGGGATCTAACCCGTGTTTCCTGCATTGCAGACGATTTCTTTACTGCTGAGTCATCACGGAAGCCCATTAAGAAGGAGCTGCTAGTCATTTCAGTCGTGTCCGACTCTGTGTGACCCCATAGACGGAAGCCCACCAGGCTCCCCCATCCCTGGGATTCTCCAGGCAAGAACACTGGAGTGGGTTGCCATTTCCTTCTCCAATTAAGAAGGAGACTGAGGGCAAAGTACAGAAAAATTTCGTGACTTTGAACTTCAAGACTCTCTGGCTTTGAAAAATGATTCCTAGCTCTGGAGAGGGAGTATGATGACAGTAATGAGAAAAGTGGGAAGGAATTTCCATTTTAGGAACAATTGTGAGTTCTGTTGCCAACGTCATTAACTTCAGGAATTGGAAAGGGTGGAGTTCTTAGGTCTCCGGAAGTTCAGTAGTTGTAGAGAGCCTGAAAGGTGTGGATTTGGGAAGATGATGGGATTTAGGCATTCACAGATTATGAATGAGTTTTTACTGCCCTGTGAGGATTCCCCCAAAAATATCTATTAATAGACTAACTGATGATGGGTCTATTACCACTCCCTCACATGTAGTATGGTCAGCATTATGGGCATAAATTCATGTTGTGCATGTGAATCCCAGGAGGGAGAAGTCAGAGGATTAGGTTCCAGTGGGCCCAGGGAAGCCTCCATCACGTTTACAGGAGTTCTTGAATTTGGGGATTTGACCACTTGAGATTTGTGAGGCTCTCCTGATAGCACTGCCAGAAGGCCTCAGCCAAAGACGAGCAGAGTCTGTGAGCATGTGGCTCATGAATTATGGGATCAGAGTCAGTGCCAGCTTTCACCATTCCCCCGGTGAGGAATCTGTGTCTTGGTGTCTTGCCACCAGTTATACTGGTGATAGTGAGTCAGAATCAGATCCAGTTTTTATGGCTCTTTCCACCATCCCAGTGAAGAAACATTTTAAAGTAAGTGCCATGTGGCCAGCACTGGGAGACATACTTTCTCCTTTTCCTAACCTAGAACCTCATCAAAGGGACAAAGCCAGTCTCTCAGAGTTTGTGTGGTGAAGATAAACTCAACAGCAGCTCAAGAGAAGGCAAGTGACCCCTTATACCAGAAAACTCAGGAAGCTTGCCTATTTCCTATCTATATCCTGGAATCATAATATTTGTCTTGTGTCCCGAGCTACTGATATGCGAAAGCTTTGAGAGCTATAAAATGCACTGCTATTGGAGAAGTATTATTAGCAATGAGTGTTCAGAGAAGTGAGGAATCGGTGTAGACTTGAAGAGGCAGACTGAATGCAGCGTTGGTGATGGGTAGTTTTGACAGAAGACATCTGTGACTGAGGAGGGTGCCAAGGATGAGGGACCACGAGCAGAGTTGGGAAAGTGTGAACTGGGGAGTATTTGGATCAGTTCATCAGTCTGACTGGGATGGGGAGTCACCATGCCTCTTCCAGCCAGTAGTTGAGGTCAAGTTTAAGTCAAAGCCACTTCAGAGACTTGAGGCGGAAAAGCACCATTATAGATATCACCATTGCACAGATGATTATTTTTTATTTGTGCAAGGTCTTTAAGGCACATTATCTCTGGAATCTCTTAACAAATATCTGCCCTGCTGAGCATGGAGAAAAAACATGTTACTGAAACAGATGTTAGCGCTTTATCCATCCTCATTCTTGTCCTCTGTTTATTTCTTTTACATGTATAAAGCATCAAAATAAAATGTAGAAAATTCAAATAAAGGTGGTAGTATATGCAAAAATAGTGCCAAAACATCTGTTAATTTAAACCTAGGATTTTATTAATAGATTAAAGGTACCCATCGCTTTTATCTGTGTTTACTTTGAGTTGACTTCAATGGCTATTAGGCAGGGACAGCTGGCTGGGCAGGTTTTGACCCCATCCACTCAATGTTAATTCGATTCGCATGGGTTCTTAACTGCTCTGCTAAAATGGAACTGTGTATGACTCTGTTTTTGTTTGTGGCTAGATGATGTATTCAGTTCTGAAAACTTGAAGGAAAAAACAAAACAAAACAGAAAATGCTGACAACCTGCCCAGTTTTAATCCCGTTTGCCCTCCTGCTCCTCATTAAAGAAAAAAAAAAAAAGCTCTTGCAGCTAAACTTTCCCTAGGGATCAAAAACACTTGGTGTGTAGGCACTGCTACGGGATCCTTGGCCAAAGAGCATTTAATCAGTCAGGGCTGAGCTCACCAGAGGCTTGGGTTACTGATGGGGGTCTTGAGGGAGGCTCATGGGATAAGAGTGGCATAAAATGCTGTGTGCCATGTTGCATGATGGACTGGCTTTTCCTCACAGATCATCCCAAGCATACAAGTGATCAGCTGCTTATGATGTTGGTGTGATGTAATATTGAAGAAATACAGATTTATTTGAATTTTGAAACTCCTAAGTCTGCTGTTTTTAGGACACCAGTAGCTTCATTTAAGGGCTTTCCGGTGGCTCAGTGGTAAAGAATCCACTTGCCAGTGCAGGAGACACTAGAAACACAGGTTCAACCCCTAGATTGGGAAGCTTCCATGAAGGAGGAAATGGCAACCCACTCCACTCCAATATTCTTGCCTGGAAATCCCATGGACAGAGGAGCCTGGTGGGTTAGAGTCCATGGGGTTGCAAAGAGTTGGGTGCAACTGAGCACATGTGCGTGCACACACACACACACACACACACACACATACACAGATTTATTTATTCCTTCAACAGGTATTCAGTGAGGACTGGGCATTGTTCTAGGACCATGTGCTAGCAATGAAGACGACACAGTCTCTGCTTTCAGTGGGCTTAAGGTCTAGTATGGGTCACAGACCGCACGCACATCCACAAGTAGAGGTGTAATGCAATATCACGACTGTTGGGAGAAAATTCCAGAGGGGAAGACAACAGACCGTGACTTGGGGCAGATTAGGCTGTTTTGGAGAAATCGCTGGGGAAAGCGTCTTTGAAGAGGTGACACTGAGCAGAAATAGGGAAGAAGTGCGGGATTCAGATTTGAGGACGTAGGGGGAGGGCATCCTAGGGAGAGGGGACAGGGAGAACAAAGACCCTCAGTGGGATGGTCTTGGCCTGTTTGGGAATGGAAGAAGGTCATTGTGATCAGAGTGCTCTGAATGCAGGGGAAGGCGATAAAGATGAGGCCAGAGTGATACCCAGAGGCCAGATCAGGGAGAGCCTTCTGGACCGTGGTGAGGATATTAGGTTTTGTTCTGAGTTAATGGGAAGTCATTAAAAAGAAATCACCCTAGCAGCTGCAGGGAGAGTGGAGTGTAGGGGAGCAGGAGGGGAAACAGGGAAACGCAGAAGCTACTGCAAGAGTCCAGAGGACAGAGGAGAGTGGCCTTGATGGGGGCTGGTGATGGAGGAGACGAGGGGTAGTGGGATGGGAGTATTTCGATGGTTGACAGGATTTATTGGTGGAGCAATGTGGGGTGCAGTTACCTGGGAAACGGCTTTACTCGAATTCTCCAATTAGTGATGCCCACGGGCCACAGTCACCAGCCCCCACCCCAGCCGCCCCCGCCATCGCCCTAGAGTGACTGTGATCCCTGGTAGCTGAGCCTGTGGCCCCTACATGAAGCTGAAGAATGATCAAGCCTTAAATGGCTTTTGAAATTTTAAATAAAAGTTTACATTTTAAATATGTTTTCGGTGAAGAATAGAATAAAGACTTTGCTTGTTTGTATCACCTTTTTAAAAAACCTTTCCTTAGCAACCTTTCAAAATCACAGCAGATGTTTCTTAGAAAAATAAAGTAAATTGCGGTTTCCAGGAAGAAGAGACCCATTATGGTGGGCTCATTAAGAAGTTCATTATTTAGTGTATTGGGAAGGCTGAGTTTAATTTACAGTTTCTTCTACTGGGTAAGAATCCCAGACAGAATTAGGACAGCTAATGGTAAAAAGAAAGCAAATAATGAAAATTCAGATTTTTCTTTCCTCAGTTCTGGCATTTGAAATTTTAAATCTCAACTCAGTGTTTTGGGTGGACTCATTTTGGATTTCCTGTTTCCTTTTGTTCTGTTGTTATTCCTTCCTTCCTCCAAGGCTGATTATCAGATGTTTTTTCCCACTGCAAAAAATAATTCAACATACATTATATGGTTTCCAAATATTTCTAAGACAACTATGTTATTGCTTTAGGATACTTTTTTTTTTTTAATGTGTGAAATTGAAATAATGTGATTTGGGAGGTATTAACCATTTCTTGATATTTTTCTGAATAAATAATCATCCTGGGAATCTATTCTATTCTAAATTAGCTGTATCCTTGAATGTTTTTTGTTCTTTAAGATTACATTGATAGGCTGCAATTAGATACATTTCATTGCACTAATGAAATGCAATAGTTATATATTGTTTATTTTTTAAGATTTTTTTGATGTGGACCATTTTTAAAGTCTTTATTGAGTTTGTTATAGTATTACTTCTTTTATGTGTTTTGTTTGGCTGGAGGCATATGCAAGGATTGAAATTGCACCCCTTGCTTTGGAGGGTGAAGTCTTAACCACTGGACTGCCAGTGAAATGCAGTCTTTAAGTGCTGATATTAAACCTGTGTTGGCTCTTGTTCTGGATCCACAAACACATGGAGTTAGAAAGAGTGTGTCTGAGTTTAGAGTGCTCCTCGGTGCCCAAAGCCTATATTGTTTTACCTGGAGATGCACAGTCAAGACCACCTCTGTGACTGGCCTCCTCATCTGTAGATCATGGATTTAGCTGTTCACTGGTTTGTAGCACTGGTCGCAGTCTATCAGTGGTTGGTTGTATGATGAATCTGATTTGATGACAAGATCATTGTAATTCTTTGGCTTACATATGTTGCTCAGAGTCTCCTTGGTTGATGAGAATATTATTTAATGAGGCTTTACTTTCCTCAAAAAGGAAAAGTATTTCCAGACTCCTTAGGGACACAGGATTCTATTTTGGGCTGGAAGGAATTCTGAGACTAAGACTCAGCTGTTGACCAGACGTGTTCATGAACATGGGCACTTATCAGCATCAGTCATTAACAAACAGTGGCTCTCGTTCATTGACCATTTAGTATGTGATGCTGTAAATCCACCCAACAGTCTTACAATATTCTTCTGGTGGCAGTGAGAGAAACTGAGACTCCCAGAGAATGAATGGCTTTCTCAGGGCCCATGGGAATTTGTAGCAGGACCAGAGTCCACACTGGGTGGAAAGGAGACCGCAGAGTCGAAGCCAGCATATATCCTTTAGGATACATTCACCCTAGAAGGGAAGACCAAGAAGGTAATTGTATAATTCCCTAGAAGGGAAAACCAAGAAGCTTCAGGAAGACAAGTCTATGTAAGCCGGGGCCCCGTGACTGAGTGTGAGTTGCCCACTTCGCCTGAGTGCTGAGAGAGAGAAGATATGGGAACCATCAGACTTTGGTGGCGTTAGTCAGCTCTTGCAGGAGATATCTCGAGTGGAGTTTAGTTGATAGCAACTATTCTGAATGGTCCTTTTTAGGAGGTTTTGAAGCTTGTGCCCCACAATCCTAGGTTGCTGACTATCATCCCTGTGCCTGGTCCTCCCCGCCCATCAGTCACCAGTCCACTGCCGTGGTAACAGTTGGGGGTATCAGTTCATCTACACGACTCCACCTTTTGCTCTTGGCCTGCTCGCTACAAGTGTCAGAAATGCCATTCATGGCTCATCGAGTTTTGTTGGTTTTGCTTGTTTGTGTTAAACCACGTAACTCGTATCAGGGTTCTTTTAGTTAAGGTAGTAGAAAGCCAGGTTTGAATTGGCTTAAGCACCAGGGAAGTGCATTGGTTTACATAAATTGGCTCCTAAAGATAGAGTGATTCGGTGTTGATTGATCTGGCAGTTTCAGCAATGCTATCAAAGACCCAGGTTTTTTCCGTCTGTCTGCTCTGCTGCCACACAGGCAACTTTATTCTTGATTGGTTCTCCTTGTGAGCGCAGGATGGCTGCTGGAAGCAGGTGGATTTTCCCGGAAGTCTCCAGTAGTCCTCTCTTTGTATCTCCTTAGACAAACTAGTTTCTTGTCTCCATTCCTGAACCAATCAATGCAAGAGGAGTAGGAGTTCCATAGACGATGCATGGCTACCTTTTGAGCTGAGCTTAAATCCTGAAGCCACAGACTGCTGCTAACCGAGCAGTGGTAAGTTGAATGGCTGCTGCGTCAGCAACAGGGTCCACTACAAAGGACTCAGAGCCGCCAGAGCTTTCTGATGTGCCCTACTTCCCATCCTTCCAGGCAAGGTTTGGGCCTGATGAATAGTTTGATAGGCACTGCTACAAAATGCATTGCCTAAAATTATTAGGAGCCAGGTGGTAGACAAAAACATCAAAACTTGCTCAGCCTCATTAGCAATCCAGGAAATGTAAATTAGGATCACAGTGACATACTACTTTACTCCCACGAGAATGCGAAGTGTTGGCGATGATGTGTGTGTGTGGGAACAGGGCCCCTCATGTGCTCCTGGTGGAAGTGTCATCTGGCACCATCATCACTCTGGGAGAGGAGACTGTACTGTCTTGTAAAATGGAACATGCATATACCGTTTGACTTAACAAAGGGAAATACACATTTATAGGTGTCAGTTCGGTTCAGTCGCTCAGTCGTGTCCGACTCTTTGCTACCCCATGAATTGCAGCACCCCAGGCCTCCCTGTCCATCACCATCTCCCGGAGATCACTCAAACTCATGTCCATCGAGTCAGTGATGCCATCCAGCCATCTCATCCTCTGTTGTCCCCTTCTCCTCCTGCCCTCAATGCCTTCCAGCATCAGGGTCTTTTCCAGTGAGTCAACTCTTCGCATGAGGTGTCCAAAGTACTGGAGTTTCAGCTTTAGCATCAGTCCTTCCAAAGAACTCCCAGGACTCATCCCCTTTAGAAGAGACTGGTTGGATCTCCTTGCAGTCCAAGGGACTCTCAAGAGTCTTCTCCAACACCACAGTTCAAAAGCATCAATTCTTCAGCACTCAGCTTTCTTCACAGTCCAACTCTCGCATCCATACATGACCACTGGAAAAACCATAGCCTTGACTAGATGGACCTTTGTTGGCAAAGTAGTGTCTCTGCTTTTCAACATGCTATCTAGGTTGGTCATAACTTTTCTTCCAAGGAGTAAGCGTCTTTTAATTTCATGGCTGCACTCACCATCTGCAGTGATTTTGGAGCCCCCCCAAATAAAGTCTGACACTGTTTCCACTGTTCCCCATCTATTTCCCATAAAGTGATGGGACCAGATGCCATGATCTTCATTTTCTGAATGTTGAGCTTTAAGCCAACTTTTTCACTCTCCTCTTTCACTTTCATCAAGAGGCTTTTGAGTTCCTCTTCACTTTCTGCCATAAGGGTGGTGTCATCTGCATATCTGAGCTTATTGATATTTCTCCCAGCAATCTGGATTCCAGATTGTGCTTCTTCCAGCTGAGCATTTCTCACGATGTACTCTGTATATAAGTTAAATAAGCAGGGTGACAATATACAGCCTTGACATACTCCTTTTCCTATTTGGAACCAGTCTGTTGTTCCATGTCCAGTTCTAACTGTTGCTTCCTGACCTGCATACAGGTTTCTCAAGAGGCAGGTCAGGTGGTCTGGTATTCCCATCTCTTTCAGAATTTTCCACAGTTTATTGTGATCCACACAGTCAAAGGCTTTAGCATAGTCAATAAAGCAGAAATAGGTGTATATACCAGGAAAAAATGTGCAATTCCTCCAAGAGACATGTTTGAGAATGTTCATTACAATACTGGTTGTAATAGCAAAATACAAAAACAAACTTGAAACCAATCTCAATATCCCAGAACAGAACAACAAAATGCAACTGTGGCATGTTCACACAAAGGATTATTATATAGCAGTGTAAAATGAAGAAACTACAGCTGCATTTAGCAACATGGATATATCTTAAAAACTTAATATTTAATTTAAAAAAGCAAGTTGCCAAAGATTACCTACAGTGAAATACCGTGCTTAGCAAACTCAAAAGCATGTAGATTTAAACAGTACATTGTTAGGATATATCCATATGTTTCCCTGGTGGCTTAGAGGTTAAAACATCTGCCTGGAATGCGGGAGACCTGGGTTTGATCCCTGGGTCGGGAAGATCCCCTGGAGAAGGAAAATGGCAACCCACTCCGGTACTCTTGCCTGGAGAATCCCATGGAGGGAGGAGCCTGCTGGGCTACAGTCCATCGGGTCACAAAGAGTCGGACATGACTGAGCAACTTCACTTCACTTTATGTTTGAGAGCAAGGGTTGTTCTCTAAAGAGGGGTAGTTGTGAAGGTGAGATGCAGGCAGAACACAAAGTTGACCTCCAGTGGCGCTGATAATGAGAGCTGATCTTTAGTCTATTGACAGAAACTGGGTGTTTTATTTGGGGCTTCGTAACTATGGATGTGAGAGCTGGACTGTGAAGAAGGCTGAGCACCAGAGAATTGATGCTTTTGAACTGTGGTGTTGGAGAAGACTCTTGAGAGTCCTTTGGACTGCAAGGAGATCCAACCAGTCCATTCTGAAGGAGATCAGCCCTGGGAGCTCTTTGGAAGGAATGATGCTAAAGCTGAAAATCCAATACTTTGGCCACCTCATGCGAAGAGTTGACTCATTGGAAAAGACTCTGATGCTGGGAGGGATTGGGGGCAGGAGGAGAAGGGGATGACAGAGGATGAGATGGCTGGATGGCATCACCAACTCAATGGACATGAGTCTGAGTGAACTCCGGGAGTTGATGATGGACAAGGAGGCCTGGCGTGTTGCGATTCATGGGGTCGCAAAGAGTCGGACACAACTGAGTGACTGAACTGAACTGAAGATTATTTTTTTATTGAAATATAGCTGATTTACAAGGTAATGTTAACTTCAGGTGTATAGGAAAGTGATTCATTTTTAGATATCCTTTTTAAATTCTTTTCCATTATAGGTTATTACAAGGTATTACGTATATTTTCCTGTGCTATATAGTTAGGTCTTTGTTGGTTATCTCATAACTTTCTTTCTGTCCATCTCTCTATATTTCTACATGTCAACTATCACATAATAATTTTAAACATATAGGCTCCTGAGCGCTTAAGCAAATGTGATTGGTTGCAGAAGAGTGACAAAGTAGCATGATTCTTGTAAAAGGAGGCCACATCTGATGAATCAATTAATGTTCCATGAGGGAACAAGCCATCGTATGGCTGTGGAAACCAGCAGCTGTCATCTATTTGGAAAAGCCTTTGGTTAAAGACGATCATAAGTCAAGCATATAAAGTTATTGAAACCCTGACATCGTTGTAGGTTGCGGAAATATTTACTCATGGTTAGGGAGTCAGGGATCAGAAGTGAAAAATAAATAAAGGCATTTTTTTTAAAAAAAGGAGGAGTAAACGAGCCTTCCTCTGTGGTGGCCAGTCAACTTTGCCATATAAGACTTTTTTTTTGGCCGTGCCAGATGGCATGTGGGATCTTGGTTTCCTGACCTGGGATCGAACTTGCATCCCTTGCATAAGAAGCACGGAATCTTGATCACCAGACAGCCAGGGAAGTCCCACCTTGTAAGATATTTTTAACGAATGATTTGAAGGAGTGATGCACAGGCAGGAGAATCCTTTGGATAGAGGGAGTACTGAGTACAGCCTGGGAAAACCCAGTGACATTTAAACTCAAGACTAGGGCCTGTGTGGCTCCAAAATGGAGCAGGCGAGCTTTCGTGCGGACAGCTCATTTCCACTTCTCGTTCAGTTCTCCCTGGGGTGTCAATGTTTGGTGAGAAGACACTGTCGCTCTTGCAGTGAAGGCTTTTGCCAACTTAGCCTCTCAGAGAATATCCTGTCCTAGACTCTCTCAATGGTTAAATAACAGATCTGTTTCTCATGAGGGTGGGCCTTTTGATGTCATTCACTTGATTCAATGCAATCTTTCCATCTCCCTCTAGAAACTGTTTTCGTCTCCCTCAACACAAAGTCTAGCCACGAGTGTCTCCGCTGGACAAGTGTGTTTTTCTTTCAACCTTTCAGTGTCCCCGTGAGTAAAAGGAAAAGGTTGGACTAGATTACATCTTTTTTTCTTAGAAGAAAAAAAATCGAAGTTTAATAAACATGTAAATGGAGAGACAAAAAAAAAAAAACTGAGAGACTCTGAACTAGATGAGTTCTGAGGCCACTTGGAAATCCAAGCGTCTGTGACTCTGGGAATCTCTGTGTCGAGGGCCACGTGTCCCCAGCGCCCCGCCTCTCCCAGAGTCAACACTTGGCTGATGTCACTTGTCCTGCCCCTGCCGTTTGTACTTCCTCTGTCATTGCCTGCAAACATTATTTGTCATTCGTTTTAGTTAATATTCCAGGTCCCTCTCCCTGAACCGTGCAATGATAGTAAACGTAGCAATGACAAGCCCGATCTTTGCAAAATCTTTTCCAGATTTATATTAGATATAGAACTTAGATGGAGGCGTGAACAAGCCCATCAACTTTAGGGAGCCTTCATCTGTTCACTGTGTGAAACTTATCAATGGATGAATTCTATTGGGGTCCATGGGAAATGTCAGTGTGAGCTACTGTTGGCAACAAAGGAAAACAGCCCTTCCGGCTATTGGGTAGTAGACACCCCTGTGCTTCCACAAGGCCCCCCAGACAGCTGTCTGCCCACCAGAGGGAATGAGGCACCTAGGACAGCAGAGGGCTGGCTTGTCCTGAGCTTCCTGTCCTCCGTGTCCAAAGTCCCGCAGACTTGAGGCTTGGATGGCCACACCAGCTCCTGTCAGCTTGCTGGTGAGCTCTCTTCCTTCACCCCTGTGTAACTTGGCCCCTCTGCTGCTGCTGCTGCTGCTAAGTCACTTCAGTCATGTCCCACTCTGTGCGACCCCATAGGCGGCAGCCCACCAGACTCCCTCATCCCTGGGATTCTCCAGGCAAGCGCTTGACAACCTCACCTCTTCCGGAACTTTCTCCTCTAGGCTTTCCGCTACTGCTGCTCTCTCGGGTTCTTCTTTTATTTTCTGAACACTCTTTCATAGTCACTGTTCTTTCTTGGCCTGTCTTTCAAAGTTCACTGTTTCCAGGGCTCTGCCACTGGCCTGCTCTGCAGTCTGCCGAAGAAGAAGCACATGTGGACAGATGGGTGTAGCAGGAAGCAGAGGGTCACCGGAGACAATGGGCTTGTGCAGACCGCAGCGGGCATGGCCGCTGTGTGACCCAGCGCCCTGCCCGGCAACCAGGTACAGTCCTCGGGCCCCAGTTTCCAGCTGCATCCCTCCTCCTTGGAAACCACCGGCCCTTCAGTAGCTTCAGCTTTTCGTGTGCTGCCTATGGTTTTGCCATTTCCCTTTTGATTTTTCCCCGGTCTTGTTAGGATTGAAAAATTAATGATATAAATGATTGTAAAAATGTAATCAGAACTTACCTTTGTGATCTAGAAATCA
This sequence comes from Madoqua kirkii, assembly GCA_006408675.1. Lineage (NCBI taxonomy): Eukaryota > Metazoa > Chordata > Mammalia > Artiodactyla > Bovidae > Madoqua > Madoqua kirkii. The sequence continues at coordinate 26,237 of SJYC01090983.1, forward strand.
AGTCGTGGAAAGTAACTGGCTGTAACTCCACCCTCGTCAACCCCAGTCTTCATCTCAGAGCCGAGGCTTCAGTGTCGTCTAAATCTACTTGTAAAGTTCAGATCTTTTTTGTGAATAAGTCCCAGAGTCACACTGTGGGGACAAAACAGCCTTGATTGCTCACCTCACATTTCTATCTGGATGGTGGTTCCCTTTACTGCTGAGGTGGGATGGAATTTTAAGGTATAAAGTAAAGAGAGGAATCACCCAGGGCCAGGTATTTCTCTCTTAATATATTTGCCTCCTGGTGTCATTCTGTATGATATAGAGCAAATCATTCTGCTTGGAATGGAGTGGTGGGGTGGAATAAAATAAATGGTTAGTGAGTAGAAAGCAAAAGTTGCTCAGTCTTGTCTGATTCTGTTTAATCCCACGGACTAATACAGTCCATGGAATTCTCCAGGCCAGAATACTGGAGTGGGTAGCCTTTCCCTTCTCCAGGGAATCTTCCCAACCCAGGGATCGAATCCAGGTCTCCCGCACTGCAGGCAGATTCTTTACCAGCTGAGCCACAAAGGAAGCCCAAGGACACTGGAATGGGTAGCCTATCCCTTCTCCAGTGGATCTTCCCAACCCAGGAATCGAGCCAGGGTCTCCTGCATTGCAGGTGGATTCTTTACCAACTGCGCTATCAGGGAAGCCCTAGTGAGTGGAGGGGAAGAGCAGTCTCGTGACAGGACATCCGCTAGCAAGCACAGCAAGTGCCCAGCAGATTTCATTTCCGTGTTTGCTCATGCGTGTGACGCGTGTCCTTGCTTCTTTACATCCTGTGACGTTCTAGAGGACCCATGTACGTGTGTTCAGTGTAGCACCTAGAACAGTGCCATGCGTGCTTGCTAAGTCGCTTCAGTCTTGTCCAGCTCTTTGTCACTCCATGGACTATAAGCCCGCCAGGCTCCTCTGTCCATGGGATTCTCCAGGCAAGAATACTGGAGTGCGTTGCCATGCTGTCTTCCAGGGGATCTTCCCGACCCAGGAATCAAACAGGTGTCACCTGGGTCTGCAGGTGGATTCTTTACTGCTGAGCCACTGGGGAAGCCCCAACAATGCCATAAGCAAATGCTACTTCGGTGATGTTTGTGTGGTTGACTGTATTCATAGTAACTGGTAGACAAGGTGTTTGTTGTACCTGATAGTGGTCTTGATTTATTAGACACAGATGCACACACCATGTGCCCTAGGTGTGGAGGTGATGAACAGGAGTGTTTCAAAGGTGGTAATAACCTGCATTAAGGAGGACAGTGGTCAGCACTACCGTAAATGCATTATTTGTATTAAACATTGCACAGTTCCCTCCTGCATAGATCTGACACTTATCTTCATTTTAGAATTGATGAAACTCAAGCAGAGGGAGATTAGGGAAGTTGAAGTCACGTAGCAAGTAAGCTGGAGAAGGCAATGGCAACCCACTCCAGTACTCTTGCCTGGAAATCCCCATTAACGGAGGAGCCTGGTAGGCTGCAGTCCATGGCGTCGTGAAGAGTCGGACACGACTGAGTGACTTCATTTTCATTTTTCACTTTCATGCATTGGAGAAGGAAATGGCAATCCACTCCAGTGTTTTTGCCTGGAGAATCCTAAGGACAGAGGAGCCTGGTGGGCTGCCATTTATGGGGTCTCACAGAGTTGGACATGACTGAAGCGACTTAGCAGCAGCAGCAGCAGCAAGTAAGTGTGGAGGCAGGACTTAGCACAGTTACCCTGATGCCGGAGTCTTCCCTGGTGGCTCAGTGGTAAAGAACACGCCTGCCAATGCAGAAGACACAGGTTTGATCCCTGAGTTGGGAAGATCCCCTGGAGAAGGAAATGGAAACCCACTCCAGTATTCTTGGGTGGGAAATCCTATGGACAGAGGAGCCTTGCTCGCTGTGGTCCATGGGGTTGCAAAGAGTCGGGCGTGACTGAGTGACTAAACACCACCACCCTGAACCAGGGTCCACACCGCTGGCTGCCCAGCCACCAGGGGGCTCCCTGCCAGGCTGACTTGCCCACCTAAGAGCCCCTCCTTAGCCTGTGGCCACCTGGGCCTATGCAGCAGCCTCACAGTCCTGCTCTGGGTTCTGGCTGTTTCCTCAGGATTTTTACAGTTCATCCTGGCACGACATTTCTGTACCATGTAGAAGACAGTCTGTGGTTTCAAACACATTCAGACACACACTGTGGACTGCTTTTGGGAAAGAGCAATAATAAATACATTGCTTATTTTGACGTGGGTAAACTTGTTGGGACAAATCAAAAATACATCTGTCTTTCAGCATGCGTGTTTTCTAATTTCTGCACTCATGAGGATACAGGGTTCAGGAGTTCCCTGGGAATCCAGTGGTGAGGACTCTGTGCTTCCACTGGAGGGGACACAGTTTCAATGTCAGAGAATTAAGATCCTGCAAGCTGAGAGGCAAAAAAAAAAAAAAACAACCCAGAATAGAAGATTCAGCAACGCTAAATATTCTTCAAGCCATATTGTCGTCATTATTGAGGAGTTACGTATTTTACATATTACAGTTAAATACTTGTCCTAACCCCAGGAAATGCCTGTGTTTCTGTCTTTATATACAGTTAGTATTTCACTGTCAAGACAGAAAGCTCAAAAGAAGCCAGAAGAGAGACAAAATCCTAGTATTCAGCACACTGAACGAGGCATGTGTGTAACTGTCATAACACTGATGTTTTATTTTCTGAAATAAAGCTTATACAGCCCGTCATTAAATAATGTATCCGCTTCTAAATCAGGCATAGTTGATGCTGTTATTCTTAAGGAGATTCTTTAGTGGAGGACACCAGGGGAGCTGGCCCCCCTTGTCTGTTACATCTTGCTGTTGAGCACAGATTGCTCTTAATAGCTTACTGTTCTCTCTAAGATGAAAACAAAATTGACTGTTCAGCACCATTTGCCTTCTCTTAGTGTCTACCATTAGCTTCCGTGAATGTGCACTGAAGTCTCAGGAACTGCCTATAGAAAAGATGTTTCACAGCTGCCAGTAAAGCCAGCGTCGATCATTTAAAGAGTCAGGGTCAGATCTGATGGTAATTCAGCCCTTTCTGAACGTTCACACCATTACCTTAGCTGTTATTGCTCCCAATTACAATCTGTGTCCCATTTGAGATTCTGTCAGTGAAAGCACTCTCAGCTCGCTTTGCCTTTTGCTATTTATTATTTAGTGGCTTCCCAGGTGGTGCTAGTGGTTAAGAACCCATCTGCCAATGCAGCAGACATAAGAGATTGCGGGTTTGATCCCTGAGTCAGGAAGATCCCCTGGAGAAGGGCATGGTAACCCACTCCAGTATTCTTGCCTGGAGAATCCCATGGACAGAGGAGCCTGGTGGGCTATAGTCCACAGTGTTGCACAGACTTGGATACAACTGAAGTGACTTAGCACACACATTTATTATTTACACTGTGCTAGGTACCTCACTAAATGCCATACACGCCAGACTTCATCCAGTCTTCATTATTACTATTGTAGCATTATAGTATTTATATATTATGTACTGTGTTATCATTATACATAATCACTATTGCTTTTGTTTTACAAATTAAGAACCTGAGGTTCAGAGAGGTTAGGCAACTTGCGTGAGTCACACAGCTAGTGATGGAATCAGAGCTCAGAATCTAGGCCTTCTCCAATCTGAAATTGGCTCCTTACCCATCCATCATACATCTGGAAGAGAACTCCGAAGCGTCAGTTTCCAGTCCCTCGTGTTACGGACGAGCACTCGTGGCTCAGAGAAGAGCGATGTGCCCAGGGTCTCGCTCGTGGAAGTGTTCGAAGACTCCATACCCTTCCCACTGTGTCACTTGATGTCACAGTCCTTGCCCTTCTCTGACGGCGGCTGATGACTCCCGTCAGCCTTCCTAACTGAGTTTGCTTCACCAGAATTGGCTGTGCATGCAGGAACAAAAGAAGTTGAGTTTTTATTGGGAAGTGCAGAAAATATAGTTTCAGAGATTAAAAGAAAAAAAACAACTGGGATGTGGCATATTGAAGGCAAGCGAGTGTAAGTGGGTTCTGGGCTCTTCCTCTGGGAGCCCATGGCCGTTAGGTTGGCACTGGCTGTGGCTGCCCTGCCCTCTCAGGGTCCAGCGGGGAGTCACTGCCCCTGTGCAAGGAGGTCTCCCTGCTCCCTCTGTGGGGGTGTCCGTCTCTATGGTCAGAATGCTGGCGTGACGTGACTTTCCTCTTTCCGCACCCCTGGTCACTTTCAGCTGTGCTTATAGAGCTGTGCAAAGAGCAGGCCCTGGATTCCCTGCTGTGGCTGCTGTGGCTTTGGTCTTCTTGGAGGGGGAGGCAGGGGTGGAAGGGCTTTGTTTTATGGGACAGGACAGCTCTGTATAATCAAAGTTATAGTTTTTCCAGTAGTCAGGTACAGATGTGAGAGTTGGATCATAAAGTATTGATGTTTTCAAACTGTGATGCTGGAGAAGACTGTTGAGAGTCCCTTGGACTGCAAGGAGATCAAACCAGTCAATCCTAAAGGAAATAAACCCTGAATATTCATTGGAAGAACTTGTTGCTGAAGCTGAAGCTCCAATATTTTGGCCACCTGATGTCAAGAGCTGACTCATTGGAAAAGACCCTGATGCTGGGAAAGACTGAAGGCAGGAGAAGAAGACAGAGGATGAGATGGTTGGGTGGCATCACTTACTCAATGGACATAAATTTGAGCAAGCTCCAGGAGATAGTGGAGGACAGAGGAGCCTGGCATGCTGCCATCCATGGGGTTGCAAAGAGTTGGACACGACTTGGTGACTGAACAACAGTAACAACACAGCAGAAATATCCTTGGATGAGCCTGTTGTTTAGTATTCACATCTCACTGAGAGGTTGGACTGGAAAGGATGCCAGGACCCCAGTGTGATACTTAGTCTCTGTGTGTGTTAGTGGATAGGGGAATGGAGGAGCGATCTATGACAAATGTCACACTACTCGAAGGAGCCCCTGAGGCTAGGGACAGACCCCTGACTGTGGCTGTTTGAGTCCTGAAGCCTCTTGACCACTGAAAAGTCTCACCGGACCTGACCTTGGGAAGGCTGACCAGCCTCTGCTCCTGAGGGGCAGTGGGGAGTGGCCACCTGGGATACAAGCACTGGAAACATGCCTTGAGTCACCAGTTCCAGGAGGATGGGAGTGTCCGGAGCGGGGCTCTGTGCGCTGGTGACGTCTCCACTGTCCAGGGTCTGGTTCTCGAGCCCGGCAGGTCCAGGAGCTCCCCTTTGTCACTGTTTTCAGCAGCGTTTGCATCCAGGGCCTGTCTGTGGTATCAGAAAGATGCCTGTCAATTTAGTGTGACCGTTTTATAGGGACAGAATGTCCTTCTCACCTCTCCAGTGTGTCCCGGGCTAGGGACACTAAACGGTCAGTTGGAAGGCAGTTGAGCAAGTCAGCAGTGAGAGCAAAGGAAGAGATTACCTTACTTGACATGTCATCTGAGAATGGCGAGGCCTGATGACCCCCTCCATTAAACACAGCTCTGCTGACCAGAATATTGCTGGCCTCCTGATGGACCAAGAGGCACAGACACAGCAAACTTCCTCTCCGCATCTCTTTCACTGTGCTTTTGAGCCGAGCACTGAGGCATGCTGGCTGGCTGGCGTGATTATAATCTGTCAGGCTTTCTTTTCTGAGCTCGGGCCAGTCACACACAGTAGACAGAGAGCACCCCAAACTTCTCAGCTGTCCTTTCTCAGACAGTCTCCGGTGTGGCTTCCAGAGCTGCCTGCTAGCACCAACTGTGTGTACAAACAGATGTGCACAGGCACTTTGAAGTAAACATTTGATCAAAATACAGGCAGGACAGTTATAAGCACAGCTCAGTAAAAGTTATGGGGCCATAGAGCAGCACTCAGAGCAAGAAGAGTACTGTCGGCATCCCACAAGCCCCCGTCCTGTCCCCCTAAGCCACTGTGTTCTCAAGAGGGACTGCTGTCCTGCGGGCGCACTACGTCGCTTCAGTCGTGTCTGACCCTTTGCAACCCCATGGACTGTAGCCCACCAGGCTCCTCTGTCCATGAGATTCTCCAGGCAAGAGTACTGGAGTGGGTAACCATTTCCTTCTCCAACAACTGTCCTGCCCTCTAATAAATCATAGGTTTAATTTTGCTTGTTTTGAGCTTCATATAAAGGAAACTCCCAGTGTACTCTTCTTGTTCAACATCATATTGTAATTATGTCCATGTGTTGCAGTGGGTACATTGATATCCTTACTGTACAGTGATATATAACTTATGAATACATTCTGATGTGCTTGAAGTATTGCTGTGAACATTTTGTGCAGGCTTCTGGCATAGATCAACGATATTTTGAATCTATCTAAGTTTGCTCTTAAAATAATTTTGTCCGAGTTCTGGGAGCATGTTCCTGTCACCCCTGTGGATAGGCGACAGTACCCAGAGTGCCCTTCTTTGCCGTACCATGGTGCCAAATGTGGACCTGGCCTATCTTCTCCTCCCAGACTATTAATCCATGTACTAAATAATTCGTAATTATTTTTAAAAATTTTTTGTTTTATGATATGACCTTATTTACTTATATATTTATTTATTTTTTGGCTGTGTTGTGTGACATGCAGGATCTTAGTTCCCCAACCAGGGGTGGAACCCTTACCCCCTGCACTGGAAGGTGGAGAGAGTCTTAACCATTGGACCAGCAGGGAAGCCCCAATCCATAATTATTAGTTAAATGAATGTTTTGATGAGAGAATGGGACCTAAAATATTGGGCTGCCATAAAAAATGAAAATGAAGGCTTTGGCCTTCCCTGGTGGCTCAGATGGTAAAGAATCCGCCTGCAATGCAGGAGACCTGGGTTTGATCCCTGAGTTCAATCCCTGGATCGGAAAGATCCCCTGGAGGAGGGCATGGCAACCCACTCCAGTATTCTTGCCTGGGGAATCCCATGGACAGAGGAGCCCGGCAGGCTATAGTCCCTGGGGCCACAAAGAGTCAGACATGACTGAGCGATCCACCATTTGTGTTTGACCATTGCCACATTCCACCAGCAACAGGAATGGTGCAAGAAAGGCCGAATCAGGGAGGGCAAAGGTCAGGTCTGAAGTACAACAGAGCAAGAGGACTGAGAGGCCGGCAGATGCAGGGGCTCTGTGGGCCATCCTGGGAGCGTGCGGGTCACCAGACACAGGGAGATGCGTGGGGCTGATAAACGCCTCAACCCCTGCAGGTGCAACATCATCTTCCAGAAGAAACCTGCGCCCTACGCCCGCCCCATCTGCCCAACACAGACCAGAAGATGGTGGTGCTGGGCAGGAGGGGGTTGGCAGGGCTTCCTTTGCTTTCCTTTCTGGAAGCTCCAGCAATGTTGTGAGAGTGCATACCCACAGACCTGCGTGGAGGGCACAGGGGTCATTTGCAGCCAGGAAGCAGCAGTCCCCGGTCACCTGGCCATGGCACCGACGTGACCGTGGGGCCCAGGCAAGGCCTCACTCATCACATGGATCTTCGTCGCCTTGAACACCATGTCACTGAGCCCTTCCTCAGGAAACTGTGAGCCAAGAACAGTTCCCCCAAAGTGAGGGACTGGCAGCTTTCCAGCCAATGTGATAGGGGAAGCTGCTAAGTCACTTCAGTACTGTCCGACTCTGTGTGACCCCATAGACGGCAGCCCAACAGGTTCCCCCGTCCCTGGGATTCTCCGGGCGAGAACACTGGAGTGGGTTGCCCCAAAGGCCCATCTCCCCCTAAAGAGCCCCCAGAGCAGTCAGCCGTATGGTGCGTCTTGAAACTTGGCCAGATACACCCAAAGCAGTGACCTCCGACCCTAAGGACATCAGCCCGGCTCAGACCTGAACCAAGAGTCCATTCGGGGGCGGAGGACACCCATGGTACCTCACCCCACATCCTTCAGCCACAGAGCCGCCTACAGCCTCGGCACTTAGTACATTTCAGAAGCAGTGCTGGCATTTGCTTTTCCTTTTTTATTTTTCAAGAAGATAATGTCATCACCTTAAGAGGAGAGAGTTTTTTTTTTTTTTTAAGGGCTGCTGTGAGCAATGCCTGTATTTGTCATCAAAGCCCCCACGCTGGCCACAGTGTGAGCTGACAGCTGAGCACCAGCGGGTCAGTACGAAAAGCCGTCACCTGTGACAACTTGAAAAGGTGTCCATGTACTTGTGTGTGTGTGTGCCGCGCACACCCGCATGCATGTGTGCACACGCACATGTATATGCATGTGTACACACACCCAAGCACTCATGGTTGTGGACACACCGTCTGCAGGAAGCTGTGGGGCAGGCAGGGGTCAGTGACCTTGCTGGCTTCCGCACACACAGCAGGCTGCTTGCAGCTTTGTTTATTTTCCTGGAGTTTGAGGTTCCCTTGCCAGGTGGGAGGCCTGCTAGGACAAAGACCACCCACCTGCCATTGCTTTTCTTTCCTTTTTGATCTCCACCGCGGCCCTGAGTCTAGTCCTGCTTGGGTGAAAGAATTGGCTCCGGGTTGACCTTCCTCAAGCCAAGGCGATGGGTTTGCCACGAATAGTTGCATGTGGGGTTCCAGCAAGTGGTACCTAACAGCAGTCACCTATGGGCACCAGAGGGCCCTGTGTATGGCCAACTCCTCCTGTTCCCAGACCTCCCCTCTGTCCCTCCCACTCAGTCTTCTTTCTGCTTTGGTTTCAGAAGCCGTCTCAAAATGCGTCTTCTGGAACCTGGGTTTAAGCCAAGAGCGCTTGTGTTTGTAGACCTCTCTCTACCTCCGTGTCCTGGTCTTGGGGATGATGTGCACAGTGAATTGATCACAGGGCTTGAGATCAGTGTAGAGTTGGCACCGTGTGATTTGTGGTCTGGGGGAGACACAGAGCAGGAGGAGGGCTATGCGCTGCCCAGCAGCCTGTGTGAGCACGTCTGCGTGTGCCAGAAGCTACGTGAGCATCACTCCGTCATGGTTCCCTGCTGAGCCCCAGTGCCCAGCACCTCCCCTGAGCTAACCGGTGCTCTGTGGGCTGACTCACGATGAACCCGCTCTGCCAGGCGACAGGAGCCCCAGCAGCTCAGGCATGTGGGTGGAGCTGGAGCTCTCTCCTTCTCCCTGAAGTTAGTGGGCAAGTGAGCGACTCAGCTTCAGTCCTGTTTTCTATGTTATGTTTTTCCATTCTCTACCTCCAGTTAGAAGCAGAGAGACAAATTTTGCTTTGAAACAATCACAGGAAACAATGTCTGATTTTAAGAAACACCAAGACAAGTAGGACATTGCAAGGAAAAAAGAGATTGGGTCCTTACATTAAGTGCTAAGTAAGCGTGTGTCAAGGAGTTTTTATCTGCTTGGCCAGAGGGATGGGCTCTTTGGGAAGAGAGAATTTTCTCAAAGGCCCTGTCTTGGTTGCTCTAGAGACATTAATTGCCTTTGCATCAGTTCTGGAGGCGGCTTAAACTGATCGAGTGAAGGTTCAGAACCATCACATCCCAGGTGACCAGCAGGTGAAGGTCTTGGAGCCAGGAGATTTGGGACCAGTCTCAGCTCCCATCCTTGGGAACGTGTGGTCCAAGAAAGGCCCTCTCCTCTCAGATCTTCCTCTGTAAATGGAAAGGATTCTGCTCTTTGATTGATCAGACATCTATAGGACACCCACTTGAGCCTGTCTCTTTGCTAGATTGTGGGGATGAAAAGCTAACCAACTGGTCCCTGCCCCCAGGGAACTCATGGGCTCCTGATAAGAAAGGAAATAAGAAAATCAGCACTTAGGGGGCACTGGGGATGTGATGGTCCAGGGTGGACACTGGGGAGCTGAGAGCGTCACTCAGAAAAGACTTCTTTGAGTGGACAACACTTCAGCTGAGTTGAAGGGAAGTGCATTTGCAGGACAAGGTCACTTCCAATCTGAAATGTTGTCTGACTGAGGTGTTGGGTTTCCAGGGTTCCATCCCAGCCCTATCCTGGTCTGGTCAGTGCAAGTACTTAAACAGGTTTGGGGCAGGAGTATAACAGAGCTGACAGTTCACTTTCTGCCAGTCTTGCCATGATACAGTTATCTGCTTATCTGGCTGTGCTGGGTGTTCACTGCAGCATGTGGGCTCTTGTTCCCCGACCAGGGATCAAACCGGGCCTCCTGCGTTGGGAGCACAGCACTGTCACCACTGGCCCACCAGGGGAGTCCCCCAAATGATATGGCTCTTGACAATTTTGTTTTAATTTAGAGGAATTTGGATTTTCACACATAAAATGAAACTTTATTATAAACCCCTTTACCATACAGACTTCCCTGGTGGCTCAGATGGTAAAGCATCTGTCTACAGTTCGGGAGACCCGGATTCAATCCCTGGGTCAGGAAGATTCCCTGGAGAAGGAAATGACAATCCACTCCAGTACTCTTGCCTGGAAAGTCCCATGGACAGAGGAGCTTGTTGCAGGCCACTGTCCATGGGGTAGCAAAGAGTCGGGCACGACTGAGTGACTTCAGTTCACTTACAATCATACACCTTTCAAATTCACGTCAATTTTAAAACCACATAAAATGTACTCTGTTTGCCAGTGGGTAACTGAACTGGGGAAGAAGGGAAAGACAAAATGTACATGCAGATATATATTTCAGAATGTTGAGACTCAAGGGCTCACGGCAGGGGCAGTCTGTCCAATTCCATTCACAGATGAGCTGCGGGGACCCACACGGTGCGTCAGGCCTTTCTCATTTTGCTTCATGGTGTGGAGTCAGGAATGTTAGCAAAGTTTGAAGGTCTAGTAATCCAGCACCATTCCTGTTACAGAGTACGGGCTCGGGAAATTCTGGAGAGCAGCCTATGGTTTCCACTCTGAACCTTAAGCTTTAGGGCAGGAGAGGTCTTGGGTGTGGGGAGAGTCTCTGTTTCCTGGAGTGAAGAGGAAGGAGGCGCTGACCATGAGTTTCTGGTTGGACCACTGGCCACATGTCTCCCCTACTGGGAGCACAGAGAGCAACTGTGATCCTCCACTGACAGTTGACTGATGGAGGCTTCCCGTCTGTATCGAGGAATGCTTGGTTTAGAAACTAAGGCCACATCATAAAGGGAAGACATTTGTGATGGTTGCATTAACCTAATTACCTGAAAATTGCTGAAGTATGTGTTGATATAAATTGTATTTTTTTTTTGAAGTCACAAAGTGGGGCTTTACCAGCTTGGGCATGAGGTGGGCCTGGAGTTGCGCTTTTCACTTCTACCTAGATGGCCTTTGACAGTGTGGTTACTGTTTAGTCATCAGTCACAACACCCACTCACAGGATGCTGTGAAAATTAAGTGCAGTCTTTGTTTCAGGTCCCTAGGTCTATTCGTTAAAAATGTTAGTTCCTGCCTTTATAAACACAAGTATTATGTCAAATGCCAAACAGATAAAATGGCTTTGACAACTAAAATTGAGAAATTCTACCATCAGATAATTGGAGTTTAGACTTGATGCCCAATTTCCAATTAAATTCAGATGTCTGTGAGAAGCTGATAAATCTGTTCCCGAACAGGAATGGACTTGACACCGTGTCCCTGGTTTTCATATCGGCTCTTCCATTAAGTATGGGGCACATGATCTTGTTTGGGGCCCTCTTATGTTGTTTTTTCCCATTTTCTTCTTCTGTGATCTTAGAGAAATAACTAATTTAGGAAATATAGGCTTAGAAAAGGAAGTTCAGTATTATTTTTAATGTTATGGATTTTAAGGAAATTATTTCTTTTCTGATCTCAAAAAGCTACCAAGACCATTCTTAATATTTTTTTCTTATTTAAAAAGTAATTTTTAAGTAATTTAAAAATGATTTTTAGGAGTCTACACTCTGTAATTTTCCTCTTCTCTTTCTCTCCACCTCCCTCCCATCCCCCTTCCTTCTTTCCACAAAGAAAGGGTTTAAAAAAGAAGAGGCCTTAGACGGTCAGGCTCTGGGCTCTTATTTCCAGTGCCCTCTAAGAAGCCTGCCTCGCTGTCCACACTGCCACACACTCTCTTTGTCTGCCACCAGCTTCCTCCTTTTCTCAAGCCTTAGAGGCATTTGTCAATGGGAATCTACAAGTGGTATTTTTAATTTCCATTTCTTGGATTACTAGGGTGTGCGTCAGGCCTTTCTCATTTTGCTTCATGGTGTGGAGTCAGGAATGTTAGCAAAGTTTGAAGGTCTAGTAATCCAGCACCATTCCTGTTACAGAGTACGGGCTCGGGAAATTCTGGAGAGCAGCCTATGGTTTCCACTCTGAACCTTAAGCTTTAGGGCAGGAGAGGTCTTGGGTGTGGGGAGAGTCTCTGTTTCCTGGAGTGAAGAGGAAGGAGGCGCTGACCATGAGTTTCTGGTTGGACCACTGGCCACATGTCTCCCCTACTGGGAGCACAGAGAGCAACTGTGATCCTCCACTGACAGTTGACTGATGGAGGCTTCCCGTCTGTATCGAGGAATGCTTGGTTTAGAAACTAAGGCCACATCATAAAGGGAAGACATTTGTGATGGTTGCATTAACCTAATTACCTGAAAATTGCTGAAGTATGTGTTGATAATAAATTGTATTTTTTTTTTGAAGTCACAAAGTGGGGCTTTACCAGCTTGGGCATGAGGTGGGCCTGGAGTTGCGCTTTTCACTTCTACCTAGATGGCCTTTGACAGTGTGGTTACTGTTTAGTCATCAGTCACAACACCCACTCACAGGATGCTGTGAAAATTAAGTGCAGTCTTTGTTTCAGGTCCCTAGGTCTATTCGTTAAAAATGTTAGTTCCTGCCTTTATAAACACAAGTATTATGTCAAATGCCAAACAGATAAAATGGCTTTGACAACTAAAATTGAGAAATTCTACCATCAGATAATTGGAGTTTAGACTTGATGCCCAATTTCCAATTAAATTCAGATGTCTGTGAGAAGCTGATAAATCTGTTCCCGAACAGGAATGGACTTGACACCGTGTCCCTGGTTTTCATATCGGCTCTTCCATTAAGTATGGGGCACATGATCTTGTTTGGGGCCCTCTTATGTTGTTTTTTCCCATTTTCTTCTTCTGTGATCTTAGAGAAATAACTAATTTAGGAAATATAGGCTTAGAAAAGGAAGTTCAGTATTATTTTTAATGTTATGGATTTTAAGGAAATTATTTCTTTTCTGATCTCAAAAAGCTACCAAGACCATTCTTAATATTTTTTTCTTATTTAAAAAGTAATTTTTAAGTAATTTAAAAATGATTTTTAGGAGTCTACACTCTGTAATTTTCCTCTTCTCTTTCTCTCCACCTCCCTCCCATCCCCCTTCCTTCTTTCCACAAAGAAAGGGTTTAAAAAAGAAGAGGCCTTAGACGGTCAGGCTCTGGGCTCTTATTTCCAGTGCCCTCTAAGAAGCCTGCCTCGCTGTCCACACTGCCACACACTCTCTTTGTCTGCCACCAGCTTCCTCCTTTTCTCAAGCCTTAGAGGCATTTGTCAATGGGAATCTACAAGTGGTATTTTTAATTTCCATTTCTTGGATTACTAGGGAGGTTGATGGCCATTTTACTTTCTCCTTCTGAGTTAAGGTCCTTTCCTGCCCTTGGGGGCGAGGGGCGGGCATCTGCTTTGTCTTGTTTTTATAGTTTGGGGACTTTGAGATGTGTGATCCAAACGCGCCTTTCTCAGCTCCCTGCACACCCCCTGCCCCACAGCCGCCACATCAGCAGTGTCTTAACGGAAACCCCCTGGACTTTGGCCTGTGGTATGCTCTTATCTTCAGCCTTCATTGCTACTGACATTTTTTTCTTTCTGTGTCATCATGAGGGTTCTAATGGGAGGCTGGGAAGAAAGTATCAGACTTGTTTAGCCCACTCCTATGCCAGCCCCACCACGAAGGCTTGACTTTTTAATGCTACTCACGATAACCTCAAACCCTGGGGCCTAAAAGTTGGCATTGCCTGATTCTGCAAAGACTATTCTGTTAAGTCATTAAAAGACAAAGGCTCACTGGTAAATGTTTCTTTCTTATTGTTTTGTATAAGAGATGGAAATATTTTCTTGAGAAATTAAAAGAGAGGAGGAAATTACATGTTTGGTGGTATCTAGCATAGGATTAAAGAACTACTGTGAGGAAATAAAGAGATTTAAGGCTATCTGTAGGAAATGCCAGAATGATTTATTGATGTTCACTTCATTATTAACTTCACTTCTATTTACAGTGTTTTAATAGGCAGTGTTTTCTAGCTGCCCGGTTTAATTTTAACGGCTTTTCTGTGGCATATGGTTGTGCATAAACTGTTTTCTTTTTCCATATTAGTTCCTTATATGTATCTTTTTTTACACATGAAAAAATTGCATTTTCTGGTCATTGTTTCTGTAAGATTCTCACGTCTCCTTGAGCACAGTCTTTAAACCATGGAGAAGTAGCTGAAGTTTCAGTTAAGTAGTAACAGAACCCAAACAAATAATTCATAAGTTTTCCTTTCAGCCAGAAGAATCTCTGTATACCACTTTTTTAGGTGGGGGAAGTCACAGGTGGAAAGAATGTTCAGGATTTATTTCATTCATTGATGCTGCTCTATGACTGTAGAAAGAAGAATATTCCATTTTATTTGGCATAGGTACTTCCAAATCTAGTCTGTGCCTGACAGACCCAAGTGTGTTTGTGAGCTAGTGCTGTGTAACAAACAACCCCAGAATTTAGTAGCTTAAAACAACAGGCATTTATTATCTTATAGTTTCTGAGTCGGAAATCCAGTGCAGCTTAGCTGCATCCTCTGGGGCAGGACCGGAGCCGCCTGCGTCTCCATGCCACTTGCAGGGAGTGTCTGCTCCCAGACTCACTTTGTGCTTCTTGGCCAGCAGCCACCCTCATGACCTTGAGCCCATGAGCCTCTCCATGGGACAGCGCATAGCATGACTCCAGGCCTCCCTCAGAGAGAGCCAGCAAGAGACAGTGAGCAAGGGGGGGTTTGCTGTCTGCTTTGCAACTTCATCTGGAAAGTGATACCCCACCCCTTGTTATTTCTAGAAGTCACTATGGCCACCCCCAAGTCAAGGGGAGCGTGAATACGAGAGGCAGGGATCTCTGGAGCCCTCCCAGGGGCTACCTCCGTGCCATGTAAGGACTTCTTTCTGTGGAGTTTCAATTACGATTCTGGGCATCAGAAGGCATGAAAATATTGCCCCCTCTAGCCCCACCGCTGTTACTGGATGTGGGGGAAGGGACTTTCCTGACAGTTAAAGCCGCAGGGTTGGCGGCTGCTTTCAGGCTGCCCCACCCACATCTCTCTCACAGATGCCTCAGGAACTGGCCCACTCCCCCACGCTCGCAGTGGCCACCAGTCACTTCTCTGTTTGAATTTTGAATTCCTCTCTGAGCTTGGAAGCCCCAGCCTTCTTCTTCCCAGCCCCACTGGCCTCTGAAGCAAATGGACAGCTGTCAGGGGCTTTTACGGTAAACTGCGTGGAAGCCAGCTGGACTAAACCAAAATGAGGAACAGCGGGAAAGTGTGGAAAATTACAGAAATCCACACAAGGGCAAGGCGAGCCCTCCTAGGAAGAAGGGGAAAATATTGAGGGAGAGGTCAAGAACCTGCCTGCCACGCAGGAGACTCAAGAGACGCCGGTTTGATGCCTGGGTCGGGAAGATCCCCTGAAGGAGGAAATGGCAACCCACTCCAGTATTCTTGCCTGGAAAACACACACGCACAGTCTAAACCCGGAGGCTCTGCTAAGGGTCTTCCACACAGCGACTCCTCCTCTCTCACACAAGCATTCCACGACTGTCACCCCCTGTTGCTTGTGTTATTCCAGTTTACCCCTAAGGAAACCGAGACCCTGGAGAAGTCCCTCAGTCAGGCTAACACAGTAACTGCCAGACTTAAGAGCAGAAACTGGTCAGTCCAATTCCAGGCCCCAGGCCTTCCCGCAACCCTGCGGGACTTTTCCCGGCGGCCCTCTGGACCTGACTCCTGGTTCTCAGGTGGAAGTGGGTCGCGGTCTTGTCTGAACCGTCAGTCTACTCGCTGTCACCAAGGTGAAGTTCTCAGGCTCCAGGCGAGGCTGAGGGGAGGAGATGGTGCCCCCCTCAGTTTCCTCCAGAACCTTCTTCGCTCTTTCAGGTCCACCTCAGGGCTCGTTTCCTTCTTCACACACAGGAGGCCTTTCAACATCCAGGCGTCTTGCCCACCCTCAGGCTTAGCATGGACAAGGAAGGGGCTTCATGCCTGCCCCTCCCTCAAGATTCTGTGAGCCCAGCCTTGGGTTGGACCCATGTGTGTGCACCAGAGCTCCACTGAGGAGGCTGGTTCCACTTCCTAAGCCTGTGGGCAGAGCTCACGGCTGAGTTAGCCAACAGCTGCTGGAGGGCCCCAGCCTGGCAGGCGTTCACTTTGTTTGCCAACTGGGATGTGCGCTCCTGTGTAAGGAGATGGGTGCACGCATGCCTCCCTCCCGCATAGGAGCAGAGCCGTTCATAACACTCTAGGCTCACGAAGCCTTTGAAGAGTCTATGGCCCGAGCAAAGGCTCAGCCTCTTCTGCTGCTGCTGGGGACCTGGGCTGAGCATCAGTCCTCATCACCAGGGCAGCTGCCTGGGGCCCCCACCTCCTCCCAGACCCGTGGTCCTCCTGACCCCCACGCTGCTCCCCACACCCAGGAGGGGCTGAGCTATCAGCTCATTGGCAGAACAGCCTCAACTCAGATTCCTTTGCTCACTTTGCCTGTCTGCCTAGTTTCTTCCCAGACATCCTATTCAAGAACGCAGCGTCTTGGCAAAGCCTGCTATTGCCTTTAGACCACATTAAGATCCTTCCATCTTGCTCAGTGCAGCATCCACTCACATCCCACTCAGGGGGGAAGAGGAGGCAAACGCCACACCGATGGAAGCTTCTCGCTGAAAAAAAAAATCCTTCAAGAAACGGGCCAGAATAAGCCGACTGCCAGGAGATTTTTGTCCCTGGACACGCAGGCACGGCCAGAGTGTCTCAGGTCCTCTTTTTGGTGTCCCTGCTCAGGGAGCTCTTCTGTTCGACATCATAAAGCCTCAGGGGCGCTTAAGGTGTGAAGCGATGGCTTTCTGTTTGGCAGTCACGTGCAGACAGCCCTGTCAGGCGGGTGTCTCTGGAAATCTAGAAGACCATCCCCAGAACCTGACACTTCTTTTGGGCTCCGCTAATTCTACTGACAAGTTTAACCCCCCTGCATGATGTAAGGCCCAAAGTCTGGATGATGAGGACCTGGTCCAGTGGGAGATGTTGGGTCTGATCTTTTCCCCTCCCCCTTGTCTCACTCTCCAGCTCCCCGGTTGACCCTCCAGCTTTGCCATCTGCTGGGCAAAAAAAAACCCTCAAGGAATGCGGCCGCCGTCACTTAATTTATTGTACCGTTCATGACAGTAAACATCTTCCAGAAATTCCATCAGGAGAGCCAGGCATGGTTTCCTTTGCCTGAATTCCTATTAGGGACTCTTTTATTAAATACTTTTTTTCCCAGATGTGTCTCTGCCGTCTCCCTTAAGGTTGTCTCCACGATTTCCCCCAAGACTAATGAACTTCATTCTGCCTTTTGACCTCCTCTTTTAAAAAATTATCTAATAGCCATGTTTGCCCCTAGGCAGTCCTCAGGAACCTGTTCTATTTTAAAATGAACTGAGAAGATTTTTATCTCAGAAGTGCGTGGCTTAGAAGGAAACAAGAGACAGCATGAACGTCTAACCCCGAAAGAGTGTCACTGGAAAGGCACAGTTAGGTGAATGGGGTGGCAGCTAAGGCATTAACTGGCCAGTAGCAACATGGTATTTTTGTTTGTCTTTTTTTCCAGTGAGTTCAAAGAGTTTCAGAAAAAGTGTATCGTGGGACTTGGTAGTAGGCAGACTTCCAGGTGTTACCTTGCACCTGTGTCTTCTGAGGTCCTCTGTCTCACTGTCTTGACAGGTGTGTGTGCCCCAGTAAGTTCAGTTCCACACTGGGCTTCTTGTAAGTGGGGGGCTTTGGGCTTTCTGCACCCCACCCTCTTCTCACAGGAAGTAAGTTACTTCTTGAGCATAACCTGGCAATTTTAGGAAGATTCTCCTTTTTTTTTCATAAATGAAAATTTAGCATTATATCTGTCAGAATCCACCCCCTCATTATATATAATGGATATATCCATAATATCCATGCAAAATCCACAATTCTACATAATACTGAAGCAAAACTAACTAGTACTATCTCTGTGTGGCATAATGGTATTTTGAAATAGCCAGAACAGTCTTAAGCATTTGCTGTCAAAGCTTGATTAACAAGGACTCCAGGAACACAAGCTCTGGTCTGTGTAGAAACTATGGAGCTGGTTATTTAGAAACTGGAATCGGGAAGCAGAACCCGGGTTCTTGACCTTGGGGCGCTAAGGTATTAGTCCCCCATTCGTTTCACTGAAACTCAGGGAGTGTCCTGAGCCGTGTAGGGCCCTGTGAGTGCCTGGAAGCGCAGAAACCAGCAGGTAGGCTCTGGCCCCTGCCCTTGCGTCCTGCATGTGCATGGACCTGGCCCCGTATGGGCCCCTCTCGGCCGCCCACACCTTTCCTGGATGGAGTGGCCACTTCCCACTGCTCATGCCCCACGTGTTGGGGCTCCATCCTCTGCTCACAGCAGCCAGGATCCTGTGCTTAGCTATCTTTTTGGCAGGACAGCAAATCGTTTCCGTTCCTGCCCATCTGGTGACAATCCATCATGGACAGGTGCCGTTGCCCATGACTCCTGAGCCTCCATTCGCCCCAAACTGGGCAGGGCACCTTCCAGCTGAATCAAGTTGCAGGTTTTCTAGGCATCTTAATTTTATAGAATGAGGGTAATTGAGATCATTATAAAAAGATGGACTCTTTTAAAAACTGTATTCCCTTATGGCTTATATGGTAAAGAATCCACCTGCAATGCAGGAGACCTGAGTTCAGTCCCTGGGTTGGGAAGATCCCCTGGCGAAGGGAATGGCAACCCACTCCAGTATTCTTGGCTGGAGAATCTCATGGACAGAGGAGCCTGGTAGGTTACAGTCTATATGAGGTTGCAAACAGTCGGACGTGACTGAGTGACTAACACTTTCACTACCAAGAAAATGTGGAGGGTACAAATCAGAGATACAGACCTCACTGGGGGTTAATTGAGATGATGAGCTGTCATGCACAGGATTTAAAGACAGTGGCATCTGATCCGAATGCTGGTTCTGAAACTTCAGTTGTGTGTATATGTGTGTGTGTGTGTGTGTGTGTGTGTGTGCGCTCAGTAGTGTCCAACTGTTTTGTGACCCCACAGACTGTAGCCTGCCAGGATCCTCTGATCATGGAATTCTCCAGGCAAGAATATTGGAGTGGGTTGCTATTCTCTTCTCCAGGGGATCTTCCTGACCCAGGGATCGAACCTGTGTCTCATCCATTGGCAGGCGAACTCTTTACCACCGCACCTCCTGGGATGCTCCTAGCTGGGTGGCCTCGGAAACATTAGTGATGCTCTTAGGGCTTAGTTTCCTCATCTGTAAAATGGTCTCAGTAATACCAAGGTCAGAGTCTTTTCTGTAGAGTGTACACGAAATTTAAAGTGAAGCTTTTTGAAGTGTAGATACTTGATCAAAAAAAGGTAAATTTTCATCCTCTGCCTGCAGTCTCCCTGTCCGGCTGCTTGTTACTGTTAAAGCTATGTAGCCACGTCTATGTGTCTAGCAAGAGCGGACCTTCCGACTTTATCATCTGTTCTCACCTTGTCTTCTGATGGGCTGGATAATTACACGGTGGGAGTCCTCCCCACCACTGGGGAAGAGACATGCATTTATTTTCTTTTAGTGCAAAAGCATTTTCTTTACAAAGGAGCATAGTCAATACTGCAGGCAGCATTTTGGTGGTGGAAACAGGCCTTGTCTGTCAATGAACATGACGTGCTGCCCCTTTAGACCAGGGGAAGATTAAATCCGCGGCCCCCAATAGCAACCCCATATCCAAAGACCCAGTGAATTCCACATTGCTCTCTTTCCTACTAAAGCTTTCTCTGCCTGATGGCCCCCAGCTTGGTGTCAAAATGTTCATGGGCTTGTTAATATGTTCACCTTATTTTGTGTTCATTTCTCTTCTTCAGTGGGGGGCGGGGGACTTTTTTTCTTAAACACATATGCAGCATTTTGCTTCTCCAGTCAAAAGAACCGTATTTCCATTTTATAGAAGTATTATGTACTATTTTTCAAATTATGGTTTCTCTACCATTGAAAATGGCATTGTTTTTTGAGTTTACAAGTGAAATAGCTTAACCATCCAAACTCACATGCATCTCTGCCTAAATGGTTGGCTGCTTCTAACCTGTATTTATCCTCTATTATCTGCTTCTAAGAGGTTTGTAATGACGGGTATGTTAAAAACCACTCTTTGGTTCCTCTGCAACCTTAGGAAAATATTAAAAAGGAAGATTTACTTGGTAATTCATCTTCCTTTGCAAAAGGAGGAAGGTGCCCTCTTTCTGTTCTGGTGATGGGGGGGAATTAACCATGACATCTGGGTGAAGAGAGCTTTAGCAGGGGAGGAGTGGGAGCACGCGGAAATGAGTGCCTGCTCGGCTCCATGTAAGATTTCTTTCACTTTTCAACCACACAGCAATCTTTGCTACAGACTGCCTTGCAGTTCACCACCCACAGCATGGATCCAGGTCTCTCGGGTCTGCTCTGATGATTATATCAAATTCAACTCAGCAAATGTTTGCAGAGTGGCTACTCGGCAGCAACAAACGTCGGGGGGCTGGGGATACAGCAGTGGCTAAACAACCTGCAAAGACCCCTCCTGCGGGGTTGCCCCTGTAATGGGGTCCAGTCTGGGCAGGTCTGAGAAGGCTTCATCTCACCCCATGTCAGCCAGCCATTTTCAACTTAGTTGCTTCATGCTTGGTTGTGTCTGACTCTGCGACCCCATGGACTATAGCCCAGCAGGCTCCCCTGTGCATGGAATATTTCAGGCTGGAGTGGGTTGCCATTTCCTGCTCCTGGGAATCCTACCAACCCAGAGATTGAAACTGTGTCTCTTGTACCTCCTGTATTGCGGGGTGGTTTCTTTAAAGCTGAGCCACTAGGGAAGCCCATGGAAGGCCTGGAAACTATAAACACAGTGACGGGTTTAGGGGCTCCATGTCCTTGTTGATGTCCTTCCTGTTTGGCGAACTAATTCCTACTTAGCCATCAATACTCCATCCAGAAAACCTTCTCCGAGTCCATCCGCCCACTGCACTGGTCCCCTTCACTTTCCTTGGTGTGCTCTGTTTATCTCTCACCTAACTTGCTGTTTTGTTTGTAGACTCACTTGAGGTCTGTCTCTCTTACTGGAGAACGAGCAGCTTGAGATCAGGGCTCTTGTCTTGATCTGTATCCACTCCTGGCAATCAGTCCAGAGTGTTGGCGTGTAGCAGGTCCTCAATAAAAGTGTGTGAAGTGACTGAGTGAAGGAACGAATAATGCTCAGGGACATGGGATACCCACAGTATCCATGGTACTTGCTTTCTTTTTTTTAATTGTTTTTTAATTGAAGGATAATTGCTTTATAGAATTGTGTTGGTTTCTGCCAAACATCAACATTTCTGCCAGATATCAATACTCTCTTTGTAGATAGCTTCCCCAGTGGCGCTAGTGGTAAAGAATCTGTCTGCTAATGCAGGAGGCATAAGAGACACGGGTTCAATCCCTGGGTCAGGAAGATACCCTGAAGGAGGACATGGCAACCCACTCTAGAACTCTTGCCTGGAGAAACTCATGGACAGAGGAGCCTGCAGGGCTACCATCCATGGAGTCACCAAGAGCTGGCACAACTGAAGCAACATAGTGCACACACACCTTTGTAGAAATTTTCCAAAACTCACACAAAGGCCAACGTATTCTGAGTTAGTACTTCTTTATAACACCCAAGACCATATTCCACAGCAGTAACTTCTGGACACCAGAGGGAGAGGACTTGGTAGAGGCCTCAGAAATGTGTAAAACCTTGTTCTCTGCTTTACCAAACCTGGGAGGGCGACCAATGCCCAGGGGTGGAGCTACTCAGAGCTGAAGCCCTGGGAATAGCAAGGCTACTCCCTGCTAGTAGGAGGGAGGAGAAAACAGGCTGCACAAACTATAATGATATGCCAAGTGGTTCCCGCAGCATCGCACCCAGGGCATGCCTGGGCCACATCTCAGGAGAGTGCCTGATGCCCCGAGGGTCTCAGGACAGGAGGAGAAGTCTCTCTGATGTTCACCGTGCAGTCTCAAAAAAGGACAGGGCTTCTTCATCCCACATAGGTTTCCTTGAACACATGATGATTAAACTAATTTGAATTTAGTTGAAAATGTTCCTATGTTGAATTATCTGTTCCCCAACAATGCTTATAACTAAGATATCCAGCCTTTGGATGCAACTCTAAGAACACTGGGTGTTTAGGGGTTGAATTTGCATAGCTTTTCATTCCCTCTCCTTCCCGAAGGCCCCCTTCCCCTTCCTGCTCCCCTTGGACCCACCTCAACCCAAGGAAAGAGAAAGGGAAAAGCCTTCGCTGAGTCTGAAGCTCTGGATCTGCAGAGGGTTTGCTGGGCATCTGTGACTGACACCTGTGTTCCTGCCTCTCAGGCTTCTCTCAGCTGCCTCTCTGAGGTTGTTTTTCTTCTTGTTCCTGCGACATAGGAACACCAGGGTGCAGTGTCTCTTCCTTTCATCTGTAAATGCGCAGTGTAAGGTAGAAATCGACAAGGATGGTGGAAGAACTTCCCAGTCACACTCCTGTAAGAAACTGCCTACAGACTAGGGCTGAGACGGGAGGTAACCTGAGTTTCATATTCTTGAATGTACGATACCCCATACCTCACAACACGCCGATCTGACGAGCAGCAACCTGCGGAAATCAAGGGCTTTAGGCTTTTGAGGCTTTGGTCTCACCTAGACCATGCCTTATTGTCGAGCATCTTTTCTGTTGATCCTTGGTTCTTAAAATCACAGATAGATTTCAATATTTTGTTAAACCTCCCCTTCTTTTTCAGTTCCATGAGTATTTATACACTTACATTAAAAAAAAAATGTTTTCTTGGCAGCCCTGGGTCTTCACTGCTACAAGAACTTTTCTCTAGTTGCGGTGAGCGGGGGCTGCTCTTTGTTGCAACGCTCGGGCTTCCCATTGCAGTGGCTTCTCTTGCTGTGGAGCACAGGCTCCTAGGGCCACGGGCTTCGGTAGTTGCAGCGCGTGGGCTCAGTAGTTGCGGCTCCCCGGCTCTAGAGCACAGGCTCGATAGTTGTGATGCACACGGCTTAGTTGCTTCACAGCATGTGGGATCTTCTCGGATCAGGAATTGAACCCGTGTCTCCGCATTGGCAGGTAGACTTTTTTTTTTTTAACCACTGAGCCACTACGGAAGCCCCATACTCTTGCTTTTAATCATACATTTTACCACTGCAACAACAAGCCCTGTTTGATTAAGAAATTTAAATTTCTTGGCCACAAGAGGAGCCACTGCAGTGAGGAGCCCACACACCGCAGCTGGAGAGTAGCCTCCCTCGCCACAACTAGAGAAACCCCAAGGATGTAACCATGGGTGCCTGGAGCTGGGTCCAGCACAGGGTCTCCGAGTAAATATCTGTTGAATAAACTGAAAACACAGGATAATAGGAAGTAGACTCGGGATGATCCTATTTTTGTTTCAAGCATACATTTATATTCATAACTAGAAGAATATAGTATGACCTGGTTTTCCACAGGGATAAGTGTTGAACCTGTGTCCCCTGAATTGGCAAGCAGATTCCAGGGAAGTTCCTGACCTGCTGATTTCTTATGGGTTCTGGGAGGCACCGAAAACACGATGATGGCGTTTCTGTGGACATACCCCTCTGAAAATGACACAAACAACCGTGTGAGTGCGGACTCTAGTGGATGTACGGTTGCCATGCCTAGGTCATCCCGTTAGGTCATTAAAGAACCAGTCTGGGGACAGAGAGATACTGACTTTCCTCCCCGTGATCCACATGGAAGCCTTTGGCTTCCTGGAATTTTGAATGAAAGGCAAAATCATTTAACCAAAAAAGTTTGAAACGCCACAATCTCCCCTAACCATCCCTTGTACATTCTCAATAGTAGATGGGGAAAGGGGGCTGTTTACACACTGGGATTTGAAGCGTGTATTTTTAAACCAGGGCTCCCCCGCGTTCTATGTCTATAAATAGACCTATCTGGGTGGTCTGCGAGGCCCTGAATTAAGAAAAACGACACTGCTTTTGTCATGTGGGCGCTCCACAGGCTTCAGGCGAGACTGTGCTGTACAGAACCTTGCCTGTTGGAACCACATGTGGCTGGGAGGCCTAGGGAGAAATCAGAGTCCTTAGTGACTGTCCTCCCCTCGGGAGAGAGAGCTTACCACCTCTTCCCTTAATGAGCCTGGAAACTGCCGCTCCTGATGAGGAGGGAGACGCAGCCTAATATCGAGATGGTCCACAGTCTCTGGTGACACCGGGAGTCATCCTCACATTTCTGCCTGGAGTTCTCCTCTCCCCATTCTTCCTCTCTGGGTTTAAGCTTTCCCTTTCAATCTCTTTGGTTTCTGTCTTTTCCCTTTGGTCCTGCGTCCATTATTTCAACTCCCTCCTTCATATAGCATTGGTAGATTCATCACTACGTGCAGTTGGTAAGAAAGGGCCTTAAACAGTGGATGCAGCCATGGGGTGTCTTGAAGGGGGGTGTTGTTGTTTTAAGTCTCAACCGACTCTTTCAGCCCCGTGGACTGCAGCACGCCAGGCTCCTCTGTCCTCCACTATCTCCCGGAATGTGCTCAAGCTCCTGTCCCTTGAGTCAAAGATGCTGTCTAACCATCTCATCCTTGGCCATCCCCTTCTCTTTTTGACTTCAGTCTTGCCCAGCATCAGGATCTTCTGCACTGTGTAAAATCATCTCTTTTTTTCCATTCTAGGGTGTGAATGGATGTTATTTCTGAGTCCACTTCTTTTCTCTATTTGTTTCCAACTAATGTGCTTATCTTTGCCCTGTAGTGCTACATTTATTTCTAAATACGTGATTAAGGAACAAATCATAAAAGTAATGGTGTTTATGTCCCTGCCTATAAATGAAAAATAACATTTATTTTAGAATGACTCATATGAAAAGGAAAAAGATCGTTTTTATTACTACCCTCATAATGCCACTCTGTTATTATTTTAGACATGTGAGTCATTGGCTCAGATTATTTCATTTTATGTTCATTTGCCTTAGCTATTTATTACTGAAATGCATTGCAATCAAAAGTCTGACATTT
The DNA here is from genome assembly GCA_006408675.1 of Madoqua kirkii. Taxonomy (NCBI): domain Eukaryota; kingdom Metazoa; phylum Chordata; class Mammalia; order Artiodactyla; family Bovidae; genus Madoqua; species Madoqua kirkii. Next base: position 51,416 of record SJYC01090983.1, read on the forward strand.
AAAATAATAGCTGAACTTTGTGATTTCTAAAATATGGAGACTACCTTCATTAGAATGCAACATCAATAAAGCAAGGCCACGCCCTCCTTGGTATCAGTTTTAATTGTGTGCCTCATTTCTATGTATCAGTTCAGTTCAGTTCAGTTTCAGTCACTCAGTCGTGTTGGACTCTTTGCAACCCCATGAATTGCAGCACGCCAGGCCTCCCTGTCCATCACCAGTTCCTGGAGTTCACTCAGACTCACATCCATCCAGTCCGTGATGCCATCCAGCCATCTCATCCTTGGTCGTCCCCTTCTCCTCCTTCCCCCAATCCCTCCCAGCATCAGAGTCTTTTCCAGTGAGTCAACTCTTCTCATGAGGTGGCCAAAGTATTGGAGTTTCAGCTTCAACATCAGTCCTTCCAATGAACACCCGGGACTGATCTCCTTTAGGATGCACTGGTTGGATCTCCTTGCAGTCCAAGGGACTCTCAAGAGTCTTCTCCAACACCACACTTCAAAAGCATGAATTCTTCGGTGCTCGGCTTTCTTCACAGTCCAACTCTCACATCCATACATGACCACTGGAAAAACCATAACCTTGACTAGACGGACCTTTGTTGGCAAAGTAATGTCTCTGCTTTTGAATATACTATCTAGGTTGGTCATAACTTTTCTTCCAAGAAGTAAATGTCTTTTAATTTCATGGCTGCAGTCACTATCTGCAGTGATTTTGGAGCCCCCCAAAATAAAGTCTGACATTGTTTCCACTGTTTCCCAATCTGTTTGCAATGAAGTGATGGGACCAGATGCCATGATCTTCATTTTCTGAATGTTGAGCTTTAAGCCAACTTTTTCACTCTCCTCTTTCACTTTCATCAAGAGGCTTTTTAATTCCTCTTCACTTTCTGCCATAAGGGTGGTGTCATCTGCATATCTGAGCTTATTTATATTTCTCCTGGCAATCTTGATTCCAGCTTATGCTTCTTGCAGCCCAGCATTTCTCATGATCTACTCTGTATAGAAGTTAAATAAGCAGGTGACAATATACAGCCTTGACGTACTCCTTTTCCTATTTGGAACCAGTCTATTGTTCCATGTCCAGTTCTAACTGTTGCTTCCTGACCTGCATACAGGTTTCTCAAGAGGCAAGAATAGTTATTCTTGTGTTTATGCTTTCATATGTACAGGACAGAACAAAAATGTCAAACAAGGTCATGTTGTAGTCAGGGGTCATGAGCTACAGTTAATGAGAACTTTTTTTGGATGCGTATCCATTTGCCAGCAAAATATTAAATGATGACTCAAATTGTTTTGTTATGGGAAAAGATTCTCTACTTTTTTGTTGTTATTGTTAGGTAATATTATTAATATTACATGTTTATTGTGTCTTTCTGCTCACCTTCCCATATTTCAAAGGGCCATTCACATTAACAGGTAGATTCTACATCTGTTATCAATTGCAAAAGATTTTCCAAAGGCCACATGTTGTTAATGTCTCGGTTACATCTTGTTAATATTGTTTCATTTTGTTTTATTTTTGTTTTCGAGTAAAGCTAATCTCCCAAAGAATGCGAGGAAACAGAGAGCCCTAAACACCCAATAATGAGCTCCAGATTTTCTATGTGAAATGTTTAAGACATTAATTTAGTTCCAGGACTTTAACACCAAGTATCAATTTTAACCACCCGTAAATAACCTGAGAACCATTCTCTAAATAGAAATATAGAATTAATGAGAGTATTGATTCTGGAAAGGTCAGTATCTGTTTGGTGGTAAAATAATTCTGTCATGTGTGCTAAGTCGCTTCAGTCATGTTGAACTCTCCATGACCCTGTGGACTGTAGTCCGCCAGGCTCCTCTATCTATGGGATTCTCCAGGCAAGAATACTGGAGTGGGTTGCCATGCCCTTTTCTAGGGCCTCTTCCCTACCCAGAGATCAAACCCAGGTCTCCTGCATTACAGGCAGATTCTTTACCATCTGAACCACTAGGAAATACATTAATTGCATAGTGTCAGATAATATGGCACCTAGAAAATGGCTCTATCCTTCATGTATAGGATACAAATACAAATAATTCTTTTTCTTAAAGATTTGAGAAGATTGCTATTAGAACTGAAAAAACTCCCTGTAGTCTTTTTTCAGTGCTATATGGTCTATTTATTACCTAGAAGGACCTTTCTTTACCTCTGATGTAGAGTGAGTTGACAGCTTGTAGTAGATATTTAATAATCATATCTAAAGGCAAACAGCTCACTGATGTATATTACAGAAGAGGGATTATTATACAAACTTTTCATCGTGATAGCCTTTGTTTTGTCTGGTGCTAAATTAACTCATTTCTTTTATGTTATGAAAATGCATGCTTTCAGATTCTTTTTTTTTCCCTCCTGCCACTTTCTCATTGAGCTTTATGAAGACAAAGATGCTTGTAGCTGGTTACCCACCCGGCTCTGGGTTGTATGTAGGTCACAATTCTTCAGACTGAGAGAGAGGACTCCATTTGGTGTTTATATCTTTGGCAGCTGCACACTCGTCTTGTATCAGATCAGGCCCTCGGGGGAAGGCGTCTTCCTCATCACAGATGGCTCTCAGAATTGGAGAGCCCAGCCACAGTTGCTCAGAAATGTGAAGAGCCATTTTCAAGTTGTCTGAGCTCGAGCTAAGAATTTTCTTTGCCGCTCACAGTGCTTCAGCTATTAGGTCACCCCAGAGGCTGTGGGTTGGCTGAGATTTTCCCATTGGTCTTGGCTCCTCTTGGGGGTTTGGTGATCACCGTCCTGAGCTGGGTCTTCTTATTCCTGAGTCTTCACCAGCAGGACTGCAGATGCTCTCGGCTTTTTCTGAGCAGCAGCTTGAAGGTGTCAGTGTAGCCCTGATCTCCTTGTTTGCTTGGGGATCTGAATTCCTTTATACAAACCCGTGCCCAAGACTTCAGTGAGTAACCGAACGTTGTCCTTTGAAATACAGAGATTGCTACAATGGTGTTTCATCTGCTACAACTTTAGAGAGTGTTGCACACACTCAACTTACATGCAGGCCTGCCTTTTCTCATGGGCAGAAGCAACGTAGACAGGACAGATCCTTAGCACCCATTTGAAGGAGGTTCTAACAAGCTTAGAAGAGAGAGAAGCAAGTTCCGGACACAGAGTACATTGTGATCTTGACGGTATGGCTGATTTGACTTCCCTGCAGTTTTCTCTATTACTGTAAAATTCCGTGAATAGGTCCCATTCATTCAACTACTCAACAAATACTTATCAAATACCTACCCTACGTGAGGCATCATGCCCGGTGCTATGAAGGACACACGCTGACCAGGGCCCAGTCTCACCCTCAGGACCTGCAGTCCATTGAGGTTCATGAGGCGTGTCCACAAACAGCCGCCAGTACCATCGAGAGAAGCAAACAGATACTAGGGAAGTTTAGAAAAAGAAACCAGCTCTTCGGCTTGGGGGTGAGCCAAGAAAATCTTGTCACCGGGTCTTTTTGGAAACTTGAAAGTTGGGGAGGCTTTAACAAGGTGAGAGACGGGGTTGGGTTGGTCCAGACCCCAGGGCTGGGTCACGGGCCCTGTCTGGGAAGACGGAGACGATGGGAGGCCTCCAGAGTCATCAGCCTGGAGGCGTGGCTGGGTGGCCTTGCATCCAGCGCACTTGGGACAACGAGAAACCATTTAGGACATGGCCTACTTCATCCCAGGGCTGCCCTGGTGGCTTGGGGTAGGAAATCTACCTGCAGTGCAGGACACTCGGGCTCGATCCCTGGGTTGGGAAGCGCCTCTAGAGGAGGAAGTGGCAACCCACTCCAGTATTCTGGTTTGGAAAATCCCATGGACAGAGGAGCCTGGCAGGCTACAGTCCACGGGGTCGCAAAGCGACTGAACGCTTTGGCTTTGACTCGACTTGCTCGTTAATGCCATCTTGCTCTGGGAAGGCACACCTTTATGACTATGAGCAGGCAACCTCTGAGGTCAACCAAGTTACATTTGAGAACCAAAAGGGAGAAACAAAAACACCGAAGATCCACTAAATCTCCTTCACGAGAGGGTTCCAACAGCACTCAGGTCTCCATCCTTGGAGAGGCCAGTGGAGCTAAATAAACTGCATCCTAAACACTCACGGTGGGTCCCATCCTGTGGACTGGTCATCCAGGTCACATTGCCCAGCTGTGACCCGGCTGCCGCTGCTGAACAACTACTCCAGTTGCTTCTTATTCAAACTCATCAATGAGAAAGAGGAGAAAGTTGGCCTGTTGTATTCTCTCCCCTTATTCAAACAGCCATTCATCTATTGAATTCTGAACTTAAATTCTAGAAAAATTCTCTCAACACAGTTGATCATATTTCTAACCATTTTATTAAAAAAAAGAGGTACACCTAGAGTAGGTTCTTTTAGACTAAAAACATTTTTTTACTAATCTATATAAACCAAAATGTATTAGTATCAGGGGTCAGTTTTATGCTTTCAATAATGGATTATGTTTATTTCTTTCCTTAAAAAATCCTTTTATTTTATATTGCTGGATAGCCAATTTTAACAAGGTGAGAGACGGGGTTGGGTTGGTCCAGACCCCAGGGCTGGGTCACGGGCCCCTGTCTGGGAAGACGGAGACGATGGGAGGCCTCCAGAGTCATCAGCCTGGAGGCGTGGCTGGGTGGCCTTGCATCCAGCGCACTTGGGACAACGAGAAACCATTTAGGACATGGCCTACTTCATCCCAGGGCTGCCCTGGTGGCTTGGGGTAGGAAATCTACCTGCAGTGCAGGACACTCGGGCTCGATCCCTGGGTTGGGAAGCGCCTCTAGAGGAGGAAGTGGCAACCCACTCCAGTATTCTGGTTTGGAAAATCCCATGGACAGAGGAGCCTGGCAGGCTACAGTCCACGGGGTCGCAAAGCGACTGAACGCTTTGGCTTTGACTCGACTTGCTCGTTAATGCCATCTTGCTCTGGGAAGGCACACCTTTATGACTATGAGCAGGCAACCTCTGAGGTCAACCAAGTTACATTTGAGAACCAAAAGGGAGAAACAAAAACACCGAAGATCCACTAAATCTCCTTCACGAGAGGGTTCCAACAGCACTCAGGTCTCCATCCTTGGAGAGGCCAGTGGAGCTAAATAAACTGCATCCTAAACACTCACGGTGGGTCCCATCCTGTGGACTGGTCATCCAGGTCACATTGCCCAGCTGTGACCCGGCTGCCGCTGCTGAACAACTACTCCAGTTGCTTCTTATTCAAACTCATCAATGAGAAAGAGGAGAAAGTTGGCCTGTTGTATTCTCTCCCCTTATTCAAACAGCCATTCATCTATTGAATTCTGAACTTAAATTCTAGAAAAATTCTCTCAACACAGTTGATCATATTTCTAACCATTTTATTAAAAAAAAGAGGTACACCTAGAGTAGGTTCTTTTAGACTAAAAACATTTTTTTACTAATCTATATAAACCAAAATGTATTAGTATCAGGGGTCAGTTTTATGCTTTCAATAATGGATTATGTTTATTTCTTTCCTTAAAAAATCCTTTTATTTTATATTGCTGGATAGCCAATTAACTGGAGAAGGAAATGGCAACCCACTCCAGTATTCTTGCCTAGAGAATCCCAGGGACGGGGGAGCCTGGTGGGCTGCCGTCTGTGGGGTCACACAGAGTTGGACACGACTGAAGCGACTCAGCAGCAGCAGCAGCAGCCAATTAATAATCTTGTGATAGTTTCAGGTGAACAGCGAAGGGACTCAGCCGTGCGTATACCTGTATCCATTCTCCCCCAAACTCCCCTCCCTGAACTGTGTTGATTTCTGACTGTGGTACACTAGCCTGGTGGGCTGCCATCTACGGGGTCGCACAGTCGGACACGACTAAAGCGACTTAGCAGCAGCAGCAGCAGCACATTTTCAAGGCTTAATACAACTTCAGGTGGCTTTTTATATGACAATAAGAGGAACAAAGATAATGCCATATTTTATGACACAAATGCTTTTTAATGATCTTTAGAGCCTGAGTTCCTTGCTATTAACTTGATTGACATCACAGTCAGAGATTTAATCAATAGCCTTGCAGCAATTGATATTTATCACCAGCTCTTCATAGACGCTCCATGTCAGAGTCCACACATGCTCCGTTTAACATAATGAACGTGCCCTGAGAAGGTGTTTATTTCTGTAACCCACAGCACTGCACCATATCCCAGAGCTGGGCCACAGTCCCGTATAAAGGTTTCAGTGCAGTATTAAATGATTGTCACTTTGTATTTAATCTCTGAAGGGAAGATGGTCATTTGATGACAATTCCCCAGGACTGAGCCCCCTGCTCATCTCTTAAGCAAATCTTTCTCTTCCAGCTCCATTCTCTTCCAGCTCCCTCTCTTTGCTTGGGGTTGAGTGTCTGAGGAGCCTCCCCTGGTGAGGCAGACCATCGAGGAGGCACTTTGCGCTCTGGGTGTTACGACTCTGTGAGTCCGTGAGGTGTTTCTTGATGCCCACCGTGTTCCTAAATGTGGTGACAATGAACTGACCGTGGTCCCTGCGGGGCTCGTCCTTCACTGGGCTCCAGGCACCAGGCTGGTCTTCACTCTGCCTCTCACCACCTCTGCGGAGTCAAGAGGCAATGACGGTGGGTCAGGGCAGTGCTTAAAGCTGCCTTGGCTCCTGGGTCCCCGGAGCTGGCTGGCATAGATGTCCGTCTGTGGCAAGGGCACCTCTCCCTGACTAAAGACCCTGCTGTGTGTCAGTGCATTCACTGGGGACAGTGAAGGGGGTTTGAGAGTCAACTTGGGCCGTGTTTATCCGTTGGTAGCTCATCTTCTTCTGGAAGTGCATGTTCAGTTCAGTTCATTCGCTCAGTCGTGTCCAACTCTGCGACCCTATGGACTGCAGCTCACCAGTCCTCCCTTGTCCATCACCAACTCCTGGAGTTTACCCAGACTCATGTCCATTGAGTTGGTGATGCCATCCAACCATCTCATACTCTGCTATCCCCTTCTCCTCCTATTTTCAATCTTTCCCAGCATCAGGGTCTTTTCCAGTGAGTCAGTTCTTTGAACCAGGCGGCCAAAGTATTGGAGTTTCAGCTTCAACATCAGTCCTGCCAATGAACACTCAGGACTGATTTCCTTTAGGATAGACTCGTTGGATCTCCCTGCAGTCCAAAGGACTCTCAAGAGTCTTCTCCAACACTACAGTTCAAAAGCATCAATTCTTCAGCGCTCAGCTTTCTTCACAGTCCAACCCTCACATCCATACATGACCACAGGAAAAACCATAGCTTTTCGACTGGATGGACCTTTGTTGGCAAAGTAATGTCTCTGCTTTTTAATATGCTGGCTAGGTTGGTCATAGCTTCCTGCCTGCCTACATCCTTTTAGTCCTTTTGGGAAACTGGTCCACCAGTATGTTTCCATATCTCATTAACCTCTTTTGGATAGATTAGGTCCAAAATATTGAAAAAACACTCTCTTGCCTTTTGAGGGTGGCTTGCGGTTCTCTGCGTTCTGTGCCCTGAGCTGCCTGATCCAGGGAGGAAAGGCCGGGTCTGATGAAAATTGGTTCTAAGCCAGTGTCTCCTGTGTTAATACGATTCCAGGACTGGGTGGAGAATCACGTAGTTCATGTGCCGTGTTTCCAACACGAAGGGTGCAAGCTCTGTGCATCTTACATCAATTACACAAGCAGGATTATTTTCATTTTTCTGCCAGTGTTTTTCCGAGCAGCCAAGGCTTATCTTAGCTAAGAAGGAAGGGTTAAACTGTCCATGAAAGAGAACTGCAGACCTCCCCAAATGTAGATATTTAACACAGATGAATTTTTAATGGAAATCAATTTTGCTTCTCCAAAAGAAAGCCTGTAGGTTCTTGGAAAACACAAACTGCTTGCTATTGATTACTGACATTGTATTTCTTTTCTTTCTCCCCTCCCTTCCTGCTTCCCCCACCTGTTGGCAGCTGCCCGTACCTAGCAGTGAAAATCACTCCTGCCATCCCGGTGGTCGGCGGCATTTTGTTCTTCTTTGTGATGGGGACCCTGCTGCGCACCAGCTTCAGTGACCCCGGTGTCCTTCCGCGAGCCACGCCTGATGAAGCCGCCGACCTGGAAAGGCAAATAGGTAACCCTGAAGGCCCGCCCTTAGCCTGGCTGTGCCACTGCCCACCTGTGCTCGGCCCCAGTGCAGGAGGACAGGCGAGGAGCCCTTGCAGGAGGGGCTGAGTCCCTGGGGAGGAGTCCCCGTGTCTTCATTCACTTGGCCCGAGGATGACCTGAGTAGGAGGTGGGATGGAAAGTGGTTGGAGATAAGGCCGAGGGACTGGCGCGCTGGAGGTGGGCTGGTGGTACCAGCAGGCGGGCCGCCACCAGCCAGGCGCTCTGAAATCCAAGTGTCTGAGTCCGCTCTGAGAAGGCGCCTGCGAAGGCACTGCTGAGAAAGCTGTGGTTCTCGGCGGCCGCTCTGGCCTCTGCTTCCCAGAATATCAATCGGGAAAGGTTCCACCTTAGACTCTGTCCCATTTATCCAGCCTACGCTCCAGCATTTCTTTATTAAGGTTTGACAAAGATAATATATCTCTGATATATATTGAGATGAATGGCTTTATTTTTCCTTAGATATTGGAAAGCCCGGGATTAAAAACTTACCACAATCCATTTTAAAGATATTAAAAAACCAATCCCTATCCCTCATACAAAGAACCCTTAAAATCTCTTTTTTAATTAAAAAGAGAGCTCCTGCTTGCTCTTAAAAGTTTGCCTTTGTGAATGTATAGCTCTGCCATGGTGCAACAATCATTTGACAAGCATGGCAGGGGTACTGTGGTGTCTCAGTGTGAATGTGAAAGTTAGGTATGAAAAATCATGTGACAGAAATAGTTCTCTCCCAGTGGGCTTCCCTTCCCAGCCCACTAGGCTGAAAGACCCTCACTTTCCACCATGTAAAGGGGTACAAGTGTGATGCCTGCTCTGGTCCACTTCCCCAGATGCTGAAGCACAGTCATGTCCTTCTCTGAGCATCTGCCTTCATCCTTCATCCCTGGGAGGGGAGCAGTAAAGGGGTCGATAATGGGAGAGTATGTGAGTTGTCTGCTGGGTTGCAGCCTTCTTGTGTCCTGAGGTAGGGAAGTAGGGAGACAATCTCTTTCTTAGCCACCACATACTGAGATTTGAACACAGGGCAATAGTCTATAGTGTAAAGCCTTTGGTTTGCCAATTACTTCTCCAGTGGACCACACTGTGTCAGACCTCTCCACCATGCCCGCGCGTCTTGGGTGGCCCCACAAGGCATGGCTTAGTTTCATTGAGTTAGACAAGGCTGTGGTCCTAGTGTGATTAGATTGACTAGTGTTCTGTGATTATGGTTTCAGTGTGTCTGCCCTCTTGCAACACCTACCGTCTTACTTGGGTTTCTCTTACCTTGGACGTGGGGTATCTCTTCATGGCTGCTCCAGCAAAGCGCAGCCGCTGCTCCTTACCTTGGATGAGGGGTATCTCCTCACTGCCGCCCCTCCTGACCTTGAACGTGGAATGGCTCCTCTCGGCCCTCTTGCACCCGCGTAGCCACCGCTCCTTGGATGTGGGATCTCTCCTCCTGGCCGCCACCCCTGGCCTTGGGCACAGTAGCTCCTCTCAGCTGCCCCTGCACTGTCGCAGCCTGGCACTCTCGGCCTCCACCCCTGACCTCGGACGTGGTGTAGCAAATTTGGAAAACTCAGCAGAGGCCACAGGACTGGAAAAGGTCAGTTTTCATTCCAATCTCAAAGAAAGGCAGTGACAAAGAATGCTCAAACTACCACACAATTGCACTCATCTCACATGCTAGTAAAGTAATGCTCAAAATTCTCCAAGCCAGGCTTCAGCAATACGTGAACTGTAACTTCCAGATGTTCAAGCTGGTTTTAGAAAAGGCAGAGGAACCAGAGATCAAATTGCCAGCATTCACTGGATCATCAAAAAAGCAGGAGAGTTACAGAAAACCATCTATTTCTGCCTTATTGACTATGCCAAAGCCTTTGACTGTGTGGATCACAATAAACTGTGGAAAATTCTGAAAGAGATGGGAATACCAGACCACCTAAACTGCCTCTTGAGAAACCTATATGCAGGTCAGGAAGCAACAGTTAGAACTGGACATGGAACAACAGACTGTTCCAAATAGGAAAAGCTGTATATTGTCACCCTGCCTGTTTAACTTCTACGGAGAGTACATCATTAGAAACGCTGGGCTGGAAGAAGCACAAGCTGGAATCAACATTGCCAGGAGAAATATCAATCACCTCAGATATGCAGATGACACCACCCTTATGGCAGAAAGTAAAGAGGAACTCAAAAGCCTCCTGATGAAAGTGAAAGAGTAGAGTGAAAAAGTTGGCTTAAAGCTCAACATTCAGAAAATGAAGATCATGGCATCTGGTCCCATCACTTCATGGCATCTGGTCCCATCACTTCATGGCAAACAGATGAGGAAACA
>SJYC01090985.1:0-16101 GCA_006408675.1 Madoqua kirkii
CTCTCTCTCTTCCACACTCTTGGTCAAATTCTCATCATCCAAGAGTTTTCTTGTAGTACACAGAACCAGTCACCTTTTCCAAGACAGGAGTCTGTCTTTCATTTCCTCCTAAAGTACCCTTGGGGCAGGAACTGTCTAGAGGAGCTGTCTAGGAAGCAGGCAGGCAGCATCTTTTCCCTGTGGAGGCACTGGCCTTGTCAGCAGCCTGGGTCTACACCATCCCAGGGAGCGCAGTTCCTGGAAAGTGTTCTATGGAAACAAGATATGTTCACCATCTATTTGACTTGCTAGTTTTTTTCCCCCAAAGACATTTTAACTCTTTGCGACCCCATGGACTGTAGCCTGCCAGGCTCCTCTGTCCATGGGATTCAGGCAAGAATACTGGAGTGGGTTACCATGCCCTCTTCCAGGGGATCTTCCCCACCCTGGGATTGAACCCAGGTCTCCTGCTTTGCAGGTGGAATCTTTACCATCTGAGCCACCAGGGAAGCTCTGTGTTTAAGTGTAGAAACATTTTATTTAGTTCTTCAGAAAGTTCATTTGGATTTCCATTACCTCTTACAGAACAACCTGAACAAACTTTGGGGCCAACTCAATAACTGGAATTTAAATAACATTGGTGGATTTTCATTGAAGAAAATACTTTCTTAAGACCTTAATCAATATTCTCTATTGTAAAGCTACACTATTTCCAATTTTTCCCATTTTGGCAATTTTTATTCTGCCAAAATTACTTTTATTGGAGTGATTTCTGCATAAAATTTATAACTAAGATTTTTTATTGGTTGGTTTCTATATTATGAAAGTTGCCATTATGAATTTTGTTACAGAACTATTACTCCAATATGACAGATTTTCCCTGGAATTTAATTTTTCACTATGTGAAATTTTTAAGCCATGATTGGCTTATTTTCATGTTAGTTATTTCTACTGGTAATATTCACCATAAAATTGCTTTTTTTAAGTTGATGGTTTCATGGTTTTTGTTTTTGTTTTTGTTTTTTGCTTTATAGTTAATGAGTCTGCTAGCTGTGATTAGCCTGTGATGGCCTCTTCCACAGACTTTGCAGCGCTTTGTGTGCTCCATGCTGGATACCCACCCTTGAGTACGCAAGAAAAAAAGGCATCACAAAGGGTTGATGTGACTGGTTTTGCCAGTTTTCTTTTCAGAAGGTGGCATTTTCTGGTTTTGCCAGTTTTCTTTTCAGAAGGTGGCATTTTCTGGTCCTTTCTCCGGTTCCTTCGGTTGGTTCCTTTTCACTGGAGGATAAATGTTTCACAGTGTTGTGCTGGTTTCTGCCGTACGTCCGCGTGAATCGGCCATAGGTGTGCATATATGTCCCCTCCCTCTTGAACTTCCTTCCCACCTCCCACCCTATCCCACCCCCTAGGTTACTTGCATCTCCCTCCTCACGTCTAAGGCTTCCCTGGCGGATCAGTGGTAAAGAATCTGCCTGCTGATGCCGGAGACATGTGTCTGATCCCTGGGTCAGGAAGATCCCCTGGAGGAGGAAATGGTGATCCAGTCCAGTATCCTTGCCTGGGAAATCCCATGGACAGAGGAGCCTGGCAGGCTACGGTCCATAGCATAGCAAACAGTCTCACCTCCAAAATCACCACAGTTTATCCTTTGTGTAACTCCTATTTGCAGTGTGGTCATTTCAGGACCTCAGGAGCATTCTGCCAAACCAAGAACTCTGTCCAGAGTTGAACCGCACCCGCCTCTGTGGGGATCCTTCCTACCTTTACTATTCCCTGGCCCCTGCCACCTGCTTTTTGCCCTGTTTGTGCCAGGGTTATGATACTACTTCAATAGCTGTCGGACTCTCTTTTAAATACCAACCTCAGCATTTACCTGTGTCCACTGAAATAAAATAGTCTCTGCCCTGTCCTGTGAAGTAATTGGCTTATTGGTGTGTGATGACAGGTAGGATAGTATTAATAGCTGTTTTCATTAAGTACTTCTCTTGTGCCAGCATTATGCTAAGCTCTTTCTATGTATGATCTCATTTAAGACTCACAACTCCATAATGTTTAGATGCTATTCATGTTCCTATTTTCTGTTGGAGAAAGCTGGTACTCAGAAAAGAAGGTGATTTGCTGAAGATCGTTTGACCGTACCTTAAGTGTCAGTCGCTCAGTCATGTCCAACTCTTTGCGACCCCATGGATTGTAACCCATCAGGCTCCTCTGTCCATGGGATTTCCCAGGCAAGAATACTGGAGCGGGTTGCCATTCCCTTCTCCAGGGAATCTTTCCGACCCAGGGATTGAACCCAGGGCTCCTGCATTGCAGGCAGATTCTTTACTGTGTGAGCCACCAGAGCGGGGAGTCAAATGCAGGTTCATCTGCCATGACACCCTGTGCTCTTAACCCCTGCTTGCTACTGTCCACCTGCTGGCCGGAGGGGAGGTTTCTAGGACCCCTGGAGTGGGTAGTACATCCTTTCTCTGTAAGTTACATTTTCTCTCCCCCAGATTGTCAGCATCATCCGGCCCTCCACCTTCCCTGTCCCATTGGCTGGGTCTTCCCATCATTGCCACGGCTCAGAAATAAAGAGCTATGTCCAGCCCACTGTGGCTAGTGGGCCCGGGTCTCACATCCTGAGCCCAAGTGGGAGGAGAAGAAGGACTGCAGGGAAACACCAGACAACCGGACAGCCTGGTGCAGCCTCGCTGAAGTCTAGATGTTCCCTGCTGCTAGCGGAGGACTTATGGGAAGAGGGGGCAGGGTGCCCTACTGCATCTGAAATAGCTTTCCAAAGAGGAAGACATGAAGGGTTGTGAAGAAAATGACATCCTAGTAATAAAAAAAGCAGATTCCTTGTTTGGGGGAAAATGCCAGAATCATCAAGTGTGTACTCATGCCAGGGGAAGGGAAGGCAGGGAGAAACTCAGGATGGGTGCTTACGATGTCAGAATTCCTGATTGTCTCTTTAAAAGCAAGTCCCAGCCTGGGAGAGCTGGGAACCAGATGTCACAACTCAGAATCTTGGTATTTGAGGAAATACCACAGGGTTCTGAAGGCTCTGGCTCTGAGGGAAGGAAGGAGCTGGAGATTTTGTTTGTCCCAAGGTTTTGGAAGGATGGGTGTGTATCATCCAGGATGTTCAGTGAAGCCTAGGTTATTTCTTCTTCCTGTAGAAATCCAAACTCCGGGGAATGTACTGTGCTGTAACTGAGGCTGGTTTCTGATGCAAACCTGTTTCCTTGTTTGTAAGTTAGGACATTTTACTGTGTGATGGTTGTTGTGAAGAATCATCATCCTCTCTTCTGCTGGAGACCCTGTACAGAATTGTCTTCGATCTCCTCCCCATGTTGTTGTGTGTGGCAAGTGGTATTTTGTTTTCTTCTTCTTCTTATAGGAAAGGAAATTGAGGCAAGGTTGGCGGGGGGGCTGCTATTTAATTTGAAGAGATCACACTCTCGTCCCCCCACTGCACTGAGCCTAAATTCCTAAATCTACATAGGTATTTTAGTGACCTCCCTCTATAGTCTCTATCCTGAATCTACTGGGTATCTCTTAACTTCCCTGGTGGCTCAGACGGTAAAGTGTCTGTCTACAATGCGGGAGACCCGGATTCGAGCCCTGGGTTGGGAAGATCCCCTGGAGAAGGAAATGGCAATCCACTCCAGTACTATTGCCTGGAAAATTCCATGGACAGAGGAGCCTGGTAGGCTACAGTCCATAGGGTCGCAAAGAGTCGGACACGACTGAGCCACTTCACTTCACTTAATACCGTGAAGATTTGGCTTATATGTATGTACATATTAGGCTTCTTTGGTGGCTTGACTGGTAAAGAATCCACCTGCAGTGTGGGAGACCCGAGTTCGATCCCTGGGTTGGGAAGATACCCTGGAGAAGGGAAAGGCTACCCACTCCAGGATTCTGGGCTGGAGAATTCCACAGACTGAACAGTTCATGGGGTCGCAAAGAGTCTGACACGACTGAGCAACTAACACTTTCACTTTACTTTCACTTTCACATATGTACAGATTGGAAGCTCTTCTGCAGAACTGGCGAGCAGTACTATCACTTCATTTCAGATAAGGGCAAAGCTCTCTCTCTCTCCCCCGTCTCTCACTGTGTCACAGTCTTTAAAGAGTTTGTGTTAAATCAGCAAAATGGGGACTTCCCTGGTGCTCCAGTGGTTAAAACTTTGCCTTCCAATGCAGGAGGTGCAGGTTCGATCCCTGGTCAGGGAGCTATGATCCCGCATGCCTCATGACCAACGTAAAACAGAAACAGTACTGTAACAAATTCAGTGAAGACTTTTAAAATGGTCCACATTAAAAAAAGAATCTTTCTAAATCAGCAAAGTGATGGCATAGAGCAATACTGTCATACTTTACTTAAAAAAAAGAAAGTACTGTAATTGTAATCATTTCTCATATAGAAGGCCACAAAAGGGGAAAGGATGATGAAAGAACCAGGGCGAGGAAAAGGTCAGCTTCAAGGGAACAGAGGAAGCCAGGTGCTGCAAGGAGGGGAAGTGAAGGATCATGTGGCATGAAAGGGATGGAAAAATTGGGACCACGCGGTTCAAGACTATGCCAAAGGAAAGAGCAGGAGTCTGGAGCGAGTTAATGGGAATTGGAAACCCCCCCCCGCCCCTCCACCAGCCAGGGGCACTAAGGAAAGTGCTGACTCATGGATCTTGGGCTCTAATACAAAAGCTTCTGAACCCACCTCCCTGACTGCAGGTAGGCTGGCGTGCTGCAATGCTGAGTCATAGGACACCCCTTCTAAAAGGGACCTCAGCAACCGTGGAAACCATCCAGAACAATTCCCCTGGTTTACCCAGATGAGTAAACCCAAGCCCAGAGAGAGACAGGTACAAGTCTGCCCATGCTCCACAGTGCAACAGACCCGGGACTCTAGCCCTGGGACTCCAGCCCTAGGGTCCTGGCGCCACGGCCAGATACTATATCTCCTCTTTGACATTTTTGCTTCTGCAACTGCATCCCTCAATCCTTGCCACTCAAAGTGGGTCCATGGAAGAGCAACATCAACGTCACCTAGGAGCTGCATAGACTCCTAGGACCTCAGCCGCAAGCTCACCTGCTGAAGCAGAATCTGTGGTTTAAGGCAGACGCAGGTGATTCACACGGAAGCGCAATAGCCCCGCCTCCTAAAGCCTTCCACGCCCACCCTGAGACCAGTGCCCAGTCCCATGACCATCTCTCCGGCAGGCGGCATTTGCTTCCTCTCCTGATAAGCTCTCCAAGCCATCCTATTTTCAGGAGTTTGGCTCACTCAGCTTCATTTACCTTGAGCGTTCAGTGTGATCACCCCGCTCTGTAGCCTTTTTGAGTAGGTGGCTTCACATTCTTTAATATTACTTGTCAATAACAACTGGTACACCCATGGCTGGTTCATGTGAATGTATGGCAAAACCACCACAGTACTGTAAAAGTAATTAGCTTCCAATTAAAAATTTTAAAAAGGTTAAGAAAATATTACTTGTTAATAACAACTATATCAGTGGCTCAGAAGGTCAAGAATCTGCCTGCAATGCAGGAGACCTGGGTGTGATCCTTGGATAAGGAAGATCCCCTGGAGGAGGAAATGGCAACCCACTCCAGTGTTCTTGCCTGGAGAATCCCATGGGCAGAGAAGCCTGGTGGGCTACAGTCTATAGGTCACAAAAAGTTGGACACAACTGAGCAACTAACACACATATCAATAAATAATTCTCTTTGGATAGTGCTTTGCAGAGTTCAAAGTTCCTCTATGTTTTTATCATCAATAAACCGCTATGAGCCCCGGCTCTGTCACTAAGTTGACTGAGCCCCTAACCCAGCTGTTCCACTTGATGTATGACCCTGAGAAATGTTTTAACTTCTCTGGGCCTTGATTTTGATCCATATAAAGTAGATACATTAAGTGCAAAGTTCCATTCTAGTGTTGTTATTCCATGGTTCTTAAAATAAACCCTTCTTTCTCCTTTTCTTGACCATGAAAATCTGGGGACCTAGATGCTTTAGAAGGTTATGAAGCTTATTCAATGACTTAAACAGAAGGAGCTGACATATTCTGTTAATAATTTTAGAATGCAAAGCTACACGCATACCCATGTAAATCCAGCAAGTAAACTGTAGTTGCTGCGAAGTGAGATATTTATGTGACTCACTGGAATATTACTATCATTATTACTTTAACTGGTATGCTTGGGGGAGGATAAAGCAAGATGATGAAACAGTAGCCCTTGAGAGTGAAGGAATGAGTCAGCCAGTCACTAGGTTTTAGAGGCAAGTCAAAGCTAAGGCTGGAGGAGGAAATGGCAACCCACTCCAGTATTCTTGCCTAGAGAAGCCTGTGAACGGAGGAGCCTGGTGGGCTGCTGTCCATGGGGTTGCACAGAGTTGGACACGACTAAAGCGACTTAGCATGCATCCATGCATTGGAGAAGGAAATGGTGACCCACTCCAGTGTCCTTGCCTGGAAAATCCCAGTGACAGAGGAGCCTGGTGGGTTGCTGTCTATGGCGCTGCATGGAGTCGGACATGACTGAAGTGACTTAGCAGCAGCAGCAGCAAAGCTAAGGCACTTCTCCAGGCAGGGCCTTTTGGGCAGAATGGGCTCTGGAGCAGGGATCTGGTCACACTAGTGCATGTGCTGGGCAGGAGGAGGAGGGAGGTAAGAACAGCCTTTCAGGAGAGAGATCCCCCCAGAGGAGGAGGTTAATCAGCAGAGTGGGCAGGCTCTTTGTGCTGGGGAGTGGGAGGCATTTTCTTATTACAAGTATAGAGCAGCATGAAAGGCAGTGAGGAATAAAAGGAAACAAAGGCCCTGGGAGAAGAGAGGAAATGGATGGGCGAGGAGGCGGGGTAGGGGCTTAGCTAGCAAGAGACCAAGAGGCCGAACAGGTGCAGGTCCTGGAAGGATTACCCGCCACGCTGAGCAGTGGAGATGATTTAGGGAACAAGCGCTGTGGTCAGAAAAGCGAGAGGTCTGCCTTGAAGTTTTCTTGGGAGGAGCTTTTTTATTTCTTCTTTAAACAACCCAGGGAGTCATCCCACATGTTGCTTAGTAACATCTGCACGTTTTGTGGCTGTTGAGTCTAAACTTAGTGTGAAAGTTGCTCAGTCGTGTCCGAGTCTTTATGACCCCATGGACTGTAGCCCGCCAGGCTCCTCGGTCCTAACACACATACAGTGTTTTTCTACTATTTCAATAATATTGCATGCTATTTTGCTGAAATGGTTGTTTCCAATATTATTTTACATAACTTAATTATACAAGTAGAGTAGCTGGTGGTTCCAATTCACTGGCCTTCAGTGCTACTTAAATGGCTTGTGTTTCAGGATCAGTGAGTAGAACTGCTAACTTTGCTCTCCTTCTGCCAAGCTGTCCATCAAAAGAAGCAGCATCTCTCTTCAAACTCCTTTCACTTCAAACTCTCCTCTTTTCTAGGGTCATTAAAAGAAAGAGGTAGGTTCATATCACTGATACAACAGACCATTGCTGTAAAGATATAAAATTTGTTCCACTTGTGAAAGACTGTGAGGTTACATTTTAAAGGGATTCTAATGTTAAGCCTCTATCTTTATTATAATACTATGGAAAGGCCAAGTAATTTGAGAAATCAATTAAGACAATAATGAAAATAATACCAAATTGAATATAAATTGAAATAATACCAAATTTAATGACTACTGATTTTACAAATGAAGAATTAACTTTCAACATTAAAATTTGATAATTTGGTAATATAGTCAAGTCAGCGTTAATTTAAGAACATAAAGAGTAATTCAGCAGAAGACGTACAGATAAATGTATGAGCTTAAACTTGGTCTTAAAAGAACTGAGTTAAATGAACACATGTTAGATTGTGTTAAAGTCTAGAGGAAGATATGATATTCAGGGAGATTAGTTTATTGTAGCATCTCAAGTCAAGTTGAGGGATCACTAAATATATCTGCTATATTAAAAACAAAAAAGTGATAGAAACCATTGGTGTGAAATGACCCACAACATTTTCAAACATATGAACTGTATGCAAATTCTAGGAAGCCCAACATAGAAAAATTACATTTTATAATGTTGTTGTGGTTGTTCAGTAGCTAAATCTTATCTGATTCTCTGCAACCCCACAGAGTGCAGCAAGCCAGAATTTCCTATCCTTCACTATCTCCCAGATTTTGCTCAAATTCATGTCCACTGAGTCAAAATGATGTCATCTGGCCATCTCATCCTCTGTCGTCCCCTTCTCCTCCTGTCCACAATCCCTCCCAGCATCAGAGTCTTTTCCAATGAATCAACTCTTCACATGAGGTGGCCAAAGTACTGGAGTTTCAGCTTTAGCATCATTCCTTCCAAAGAACACCTAGGACTGATCTCCTTCAGAATGGACTGGTTGGATCTCCTTGCAGTCCAAGAGACTCTCAAGAGTCTTCTCCAACACCACATTCCAAAAGCATCAGTTCTTTGGTGCTAAGAAAGCTAAGCTTTCTTCACAGTCCAACTCTCACATTCATACATGACTACTGGAAAAACCATGTCCTTGACTAGATGGACCTTTATTGGCAAAGTAATGTCTCTGCTTTTGAATATGCTATCTAGGTTGGTCATAAACAACACTGAAAGGTGATGTTATTAACCTTATTTTGCCAGGATTGAGACTGAAGCTTTGAATTTAAATATATAGATAATTTTGAACACAAGTATAAGTGACTTTATAGTTTGTTTGACATATTTGATGATGAGTAGCATAATTTGTCAAACACTTCTAAATGTATCTCCTCCCAGAACACAGAGTTCACTTTCTGAATCTCCTATAACTGGATTGTTACCAGAGGAATGGTTGTGACCTCCATGTGAGTGAATTGAGGTCTGTCTTTTTCCAGTATTTTATTTCCTTATGAGATCCTCTGAGCTACCTTCCTTTGGCCACAATTACCTCCAAAGTCCCAAATGATAGCTACCTTATTACTCTGTGTCCCGAACAATGGACATTCAGGTGAGAAAGAGTAAACCTTCATTGTTACAAGCTGCTAAAATACGAGGAATGTTTATCATTCCAAAAAACTAGTCTTTTGAATTTACTATAACACAGATAAACAATGGGCAATAAGAACAGCAAATACTCAAAAAATATACAGCTTAATCCTGGTTAGGAGCTTGACCCAGAGTATTTAGCCCTTTCACTTACTTTTCTCACTTACTGGAGCCACAACACGTATTTAACATCTTCTTTTGAGTTTGCATAGTTGTGGGAGCTGAAATCTTTGTAAGCTGGCAAATGCTAGGCCAGAGGGATAAATGAAAAATACATAGATAAAAACATATAGATAAAAATACAAAGTTTTATCTAAAGTCACAGTAGGAAAAATCATGGCAAAATGTAAATGATTGAATACTCCCTATCCCAGAGAATAGATTCCAGTTTAAAACTTGAGATTCATCAAAAACCCCACCAAAAGCAAAATGCCAGTCTAGTCCCAATTCTGTCACTTTCATTTATCTTGCTACAGTTCATATTGCTTCTTGATACCTACACTTAATGATGTTACTACAAGTATAAGCACAAAGTGTCATCCAATGCATTTTACTTTCTATTGCTATTTTTATTCCACTAAAAATAATGGTATAATAAATAGTAAAAGCTTAAAAATGTTTTAAAATTAATTAATTTATTTTAATTGGAGGCTAATTATTTTACAATATTCTGGTTTTTAATACAAGTCTCCATCATCCTGTTCTACACCTTTCTTTGCTTTATGGTGATTAATATATATGCATGTTTGTTTTCTATGATAGTCATCATTACTTGTTCACCAGATTAAAATATAACTTTCTCAAATAAATATTATTAGTTCAGTCCTATCCAGACAGCACTGGGGTTGGCCTCTTCCTTGGTTCCCAGTGCCTCCTGTACCTTTTATAAAACACTGCACATTGTATGACCTTGAGTTCAACATTCTTTTTCTTCCTCCAAATCTCACTATTCATTTTTATACATTTTCATATATTATGAAATCTAAAAATATTCCTTCTCTTCTCATATCTTGACATCATAATTGGTTTTCAGTGAAAAAGTTTTTTCCTTTTACTTGCAAAAGCTCATTTAAAATTGTCAAGTATTTTTTCCCCAAGCTTTCAAATTTTTCCCAGCGTGTTTCTCAGTTTTACGTAGCTCTTGGTTCACTGATAATAAAAGCATATATCTCATTTTCCTTGCAATTCAAATAACTTTTCATTCACTGAAAAAGCACTGTTCTTGCATTCACAGTGCCTTTGTTCTAATATTTTTACCTCTCCAATAATTCTTCATTGTTGTCCACTAAACCCTTCCTACGTCTCAAAGCCACTTTGTGTCACCACCTCTTCTCTGATTCCTTACTGACTGACTTTGATTACAGTATACTGTGCCCCATTGAGCTATTATGTCAGTTGAATTATTCATAATAATCAGCACCTTGCATGGTAGTGGTATGTTTGTATCTCAAAGCCCATAAATCACAAACTTTTCCAAGTTTTTTATGACCTTGATGTGTACAAATTTGTGTGTTTCTTACCATGGCTCTGTTTATGTAGTAAACAGTCAGCAAATGTACTATAGAATCCATAAATGAGCTGCTGGAGTTGCTACTGTACTGAAGCACTGAATAACAACAACTGGAGACAAGTAGATTGATTTTAAGGGCTATTTGGATTAAATATATGTAACAGCATGAAACAGTTGGTGTTCAAATATTCACAAATTGAATTGTTCATACAGTTGAAATTAGTTAAATTGATGTGTAATAAGTTTGGTGAAAATGACTCATCACTTGTTAAGTCCCCTGCTTATTAAGTCAACTACAGTCAACTATATTGGCATGCTAATATATGTATTTCCAGTGGAATCTCTCAGTCTCCTAGAATTCAATTGAAATATGTTGATAAAAATGAAGGAAGGAATCAAGGCAGTTATAAGTATATTGTTGTTCACTGTTCCATTATATTATCAAAATTCAAAGGCATAAATATTGATGCAAATCTTGGGATCTGACTCAGTCCAGTTCAGTTCAGTCACTCAGTCATGTCTGACTCTTTGTGACCTCATGAATTGTAGCATGCCAGGCCTCCCTGCCCATCACCAACTCCCAGAGTTCACCCAAACTCACGTGCATCAAGTCAGTGATGCCATCTAGCCATCTCATTCTCTGTCATCCCCTTCTCCTGCCCCCAGTCCCTCCCAGCATCAGGTTTTTTTCCAGTGAGTCAACTTTTTGCATGAAGTGGCCAAAGTATTGGAGTTTCAGCTTCACCATCAGTCCTTCCAATGAACACCCAGGGCTGATCTCCTTTAGGATGGACTGGTTGGATCTCTTTGCAGTGCAAGGGACTCTCAAGAGTCTACTCCAACACCACAGTCCAAAAGCATCAATTTTTCAGTGCTCAGCTTTCTTCACAGTCCAACTCTCTGACTACACAATGCCAAAGATTAGTAAGAAGTGAAATATGTGCTCAATTACTCATATTGTTTATTTCTACTGAATAAATTGCTTTTTACATCACCCATATTAAGTTGGCTGAATTGTGACATTTTGCTTATAAATTAAAATTGTTATAATTACATCTTTTGATATGAATTTATTTATTTTAATTGGAGGCTAATTACTTTACAATTTTGCATTGGTTTTGCCATACATCAACATGACTCCACCATGAGTGTACACGTGTTCCCAATCCTGAACCCCCTCCCGCTTCCCTCCCCATCATATCCTTCTTGGTCATCCCAGTGCACCAGTCCCAAGCATGCTGTATCATGCATAGAACCTAGACTGGCGATTCGTTTCACATATGATATTATACATGTTTCAATGCCATTCTTCCAAATCATCCCATCCTTGCCCTCTCCCACATAGTCCAAAAGACTGGTCTATACATCTGTCTCTTTTGCTGTCTCCCATACAGAGTTATCATTATCATCTTTCTAAATTCCATATATATGCGTTAATATGCTATATTGGTGTATTTCTTTCTGGCTTACTTCATTCCATATAATAGGCTCCAGTTTCATCCACCTCATTAGAACTGATTCAAATGTATTCTTTTTAATGCCTGAGTAATACTCCATTGTGTATATGTACCACAGCTTTCTTACTCATTCATCTGCTGATGGACGTCTAATTACCTCTTATATTTACTCTGAAGAATCATGTTCTTTAGAAGAAAGGCCAAACAAAAACTCCAAATGCTAAATCACAGATTAATTGAATGTGAACATATGGATCAACAGTGGCACAGTTGGTAAAAAAAATCTGCCTGCAATGCAGGAGACCTGGGTTTGATCTCTGAGTAGGGAAGATTCCCTGGAGAAGGAAATGGCAACTGACTCCAGTATTCTTGCCTGGAGAATCCCATGGACAGAGGAGCCAGGCAGGCTACAGTTTGTGGGATTAGAGTCGGACATGACTGAGTGATTAACGTTTTGAAAATATTGTGCTATTTGATATCTTCTGAGAAAAACATTGGTTAACTAAATTTCCCTTTTTAAGCAAATAAAAATATCCAGTCATCATAATGTATATACATTATAATTTTACAGGTCACAAGAATTAAATTGAAAGAGTTTTGACACAAATGATATAAATCTTTACTTAAAAACAAATTATTTTGAAAGGATCTTAAAGATTTAAAGAGCTAAGAGCAACCATATAGACAGCTAAAATTGTTTTGGTCAACTTTTTAAAAGTTTTGAATTTTTCATCTGTGACTATTTACTCCAATGCTGAGATACCATCAAAAACCATTGGTATCAAAGAGTAGAAGTGATTGCAAAAATAGCTTGAGCATTCTATTTAGAAGACTTATCCTTAATCCCATACTTCTAAAATTATAGCTTTTAAATTTGGAAACTTAGTTTGATTTTAATTCAAAATGTAGACCTCTAGGCAATTAAATTTTTGATACATCTCTTTAAATATATCTGTATGCTTATTCTGTCAAATAGGATGTTAATTCTGGACATGGAAAATAATTTAAATTATTATTTGAGAAAATCAAATATATAGCCAAAGTTATTGATCTGCTAGCTTTATGTAGACCCAGTCCAACACTAATTTTATTCATTAAACTATTTAAAGCAATTTGTAATGAAATATCTTGATTTCCCGTGTTTTGTCCTTGAGAGCAGCTGAAACACTGGACTATAAAAGCAGAGTTACCTGGAGCAGAAGGTATTTTTAAATACATGTTTTCCCAAAGTAGGCAGCTGCTCACTGCATGAATTCTTTGAGCACTGCTGTGCTCAGCACTTAAGTTTCTTTACTTGATGTTACCAAGGCAAGGAAGATCACCTCAACACATTGTTTTCCTATTATTTTTACTATGTTCTCAGTACTATCAAAGGGGTGATATTTGATAGTGAAGAAATTATTTAAAAGATACTTGGAATAAGCTGAAATTTCTATTTTAGGGGAAATACAGCCTATCTTCACAGTTACTTTAGTGAGTACTTTCTAAAAACTAGGACAATCACTCTATATTTTCTGTACAGAGAGATATTTCTCCCTGGAACATTTACTTTTCTTTGGTTGTTTTATCACTTAACTGTCCACTCCCACCCTGCCAGATATTAACTTGTACTTTAGTGCTAAATATAATTAAGTTAAAATGAAGACATTTATATTCTTATCACATATTCTGCCTTTGTACTTATGAATGTGTAAATATATCTGTTAGCTGGTTGCTCAAAGAAAATGTTAATAAATGCTAACACTTTTTAAAGATATGCTAACCCATAACCACATATGATAAATTATGCCAGGCTAGAATTATTGATCATTAAAAATATATCTATGTATCATACAAATATGATTCTGGCTTTGTAGCATTTGAGACCTGTATTGATAGATGTATAAGCAGAATGATACTCTTTTGGAGTTCAAGTCAAGGAAGTCCTGCATTAGGTTGAGTTAGAGAGAACAGAATTGGGTAAATAGAGAAAACAAACTCTAAATTGACAGAGAATCTTAACAGTTGACAAATTATAATTATTCCCCTCCCACAGAAAAGTAAGAAAATGACTAAATGTTTATTTTCCCCATCTCTAATATTGAGTGGACAAGTGTATAATGCTTTCCTGACAGTCAAACATGAAGGATAGGTGAACACTGATTAAGTAATATAAGCTACCCTTTGGTGCTATCCCAGGAAGTTGATAATGTCTTATGAATGTCAGGTAGCTGTAATCAATTGAAACATCTTATTCTTCAATTACATCTTTTTCATACTCTTATCTTAGCATTCATTTTTAGTATTCAAAATGTATTTCACTGACATACAAACAGCATTATTTTCAGTTGGCTGTGACTGCCACGCTGTTACATAGCTATAAAAAAGTAAATATATTACTTTTAATGGCTAACTTTTACAACGATTTAGTTGAGATTTATTAAATTGAAGAATAGAGTTTACTTTACATAGTAGATAGAGCAATCGTCCCCAAAGAGGCTCATGCCCTAATCCCAGAACCTGTGAATGTCATCCTCATTGGGAAAAAGAGACTTTGTGCAAACCGGCAACAGGAAGATTATTCTGAATTATCCTAATGGGCCCAGTGTTATCACAAGAATCTTTTAAGAAGGAGTCAGAGGGCCAGAATCAAAGATCTGTGATAATGGAATCTGACATTTAAATTCAGGGCATCAAAAATGGAGGATGAAACCACACCCAAGGATGCAGGCGACCTCTAGTCTCTGGAAAGACAAGGAAACAGATACTCCCCCAGGACCACCAGAAAGCAGTACAGCCCTCTGGGCCCTTTTTTACTCGGTAAGACTCATTTTAGACTTCTGAATTTCCAAGCTATTAGATAATAAAGTTGTGCTGTTAAACCATCAAGTTTTTAGTAATATTGTAAAGTAGTAGTAGGTGAGTGATGGATGTTATGCACAAAATTTTATGTGGGAAGCAGAAACTTCAAGAAAATTCATTGAAAGAATTCCCAGTGACACTGTATAGGATGACTAATTCAGAAATGGGCTAAATTGCTAAATTATTCTTTTCTTGTCTTTTTCAGCATCTAGAGGTTGTCCGCATTCCTTGGCTTGTGGCCTCCTTTCTCTACCAAAAAGGGACCAGCATGCATCTCCCTGACCATCTTTCAATGCTCACATCTTCTAAGTCTAGCCAGGAGTTGTGCAATTTTAAGAAACCATATAAGTAGCTTGGGTCCTACTTGATGATCCAGGATAATCTCCTCGTCTCAAGGTCCTTAACTTAATCACACACATGAAATCCCTTCTGCCATAAAAGGTCACATATTCACAGATTCTAGGGTTAGGATGTGGATATTTTGAGAGAGTTTCTATTCTGCCTACCACAGTAATCTACAACATTTTATTTTTTGCTTCATTAGTGATGAGAAAATTAAGAGGTAAAGGAAACAAACTTGACTGCTGACAAAATGATTTTCATTGGTAGGGTATTAGCTATTCTTACATAGAGAACTGCAAATTTCTAGGCTCTTTTAGAAAACCTAAACCAACCACCAAAATAAGAAGAAAACAAATATTTAAAATAAATATGTAGACAGAGGAGACCTTTTAGCCCTATGAAACAATTCAGTTATACAACCTACCTGTTCAAAAAAGTTGAGGCACTCTTAGGCAGAATTTATGCAACTGCAATTTTTAGAACATGGAATATGGTAATTTAACAAATTTCTGAGCTGGCCAGATGAGAACAGAGACATTGATAAATTATAGCGTGTCAGGAAGACAGTCATTAGAATGAGAAGTAAAATGAAATTATGTTGGATAAAGAGGAATTGACACAACTGCAAGCGGTAAACCAGGATTAATACATATACAGTGGCTGTCATTACACATCAGAAGTACTACAAAAACAAACAAACAAATAAACTACTGTTTAATGAGAAGTTTTTCTCTTGCTACTTCAGTTTACTCATTTGATTGTTGTAATCTTACACTTTTCTTATATTTGTATAGAAACATCTAAATATTTTTAAATAAAGTGGAGACCTAGGTAATTAAACTCACAGGCATGACTATGAAAATGAATTTATATGAAATAGTTATCTAGACAATAATATTTTATAAGAAACTAACATTTTCAACAAATAATTGAATCACATAGCTCTAAACT
>SJYC01090989.1:0-15140 GCA_006408675.1 Madoqua kirkii
GTTTTTTAATAGTGAAATAAAATTTCCCCTTATTTATCTATTTTTAATTTTTTATATAATGAACAATACATTGTACATAATTTTAAAAAATGGTTGGAATGTTAACTTGTTGATGAATAATGAACAGTGTTATGAGATCAAAGATTTCTACAGAATAACAGCTCTTCATTGGCCTTAGCAAGAAGAGTTTGTATAGTAAGAATTAAAAGGCACTTATATATCTATTATTCCACAGTAGATTCCTTTAAAAAATTAAAAAGAAAAACATGAAGCAGCAATTTGTAATGAACATTCTTCAAACATGTGACAAAGAATCCAGGTTCTGAAATTAAGGGAGGCCACAGAGATGATGCTAGTGCTTTTCCAGAGAGGGGAGATTAGATATATCCTTATGCTGGTTTTGGAGAGTGGTTGAAGATATAGATGAGAGGGAATATACTTGATAAATAAGATTTTTGATGGGGAAAAAGAGTGGATGGTGTTTAGTCCATACATAGAGAGGCAGATCTTTTTTGAAAAGAAAATACTTTTATCCAGTTAGACGAATGAAGACAATTGACATTATAGAAATGAAGATTGGATATAGAAATTGATCTATGAAAGAAATACAGATTATGGTATTTTGAAATATTTGCAGACTCAAATACATCTTTTCTTTTGTTCTATAATTTATATATAAGCAGCAACATGCTTTTATTGATAATTAATTAATGGCCCACAGCAAATCTTGGCTCACAGAAATGCTTTGTTTATGCCTCAGAGAAATTAGGGAATTCCAAATGAAAATCTGTATTTCTGCCTCATTTTGAAAAGTTGAAAGTGTTCTTTTGCTTATTTTAAAAATTCCCATAATAACAATACTTTGAAAATCACAAGTCTGGGACAAGATAAGCTGTTTTGATTTGGGGGCACCAGATGCCTTAAAAGAAATCTACAGCCCTGTGTGGACTACTCCAGTCTCCGCTGCACACCACTGCCTTCTACTTCTTAAAACCTATGTAATTCCTTCTCATGATATGTAAACATTAAGAACCTTGGGAACTATCAGTTATATTACTAAAATAGATGTCCACTGTTGAGGCAGCAAAGGAGCACAGTTGCTCTCATTCCAAGAAATCAATAACCAATGTGTAGCATTGTGGAGCTGGAGAAGGCAATGGCACCCCACTCCAGTACTCTTGCCTGGAAAATCCCATGGATGGAGGAGCCTGGTAGGCTGCAGTCCATGGGATTGCTAGGAGTCAGACATGACTGAGCGACTTCACTTTCTCTTTTCACTTTCATGCACTGGAGAAGGAAATGGCAACCCACTCCAGTGTTCTTGCCTGGAGAATCCCAAGGATAAGGGAGCCTGGTGGGCTGTCGTCTATGGGGTCGCACAGAGCTGGACATGACTGAAGTGACTTAGCAGCATCAGCACTGTGGAGAGAGGGCCAATTATCTGCCCTTTGATGAGGCCCTTATATCTGAAAGGCTTCCCTGGTGGCTCAGAGGGTAAAGTGTCTGCCTATAATGCAGGAGACTAGGGTTCAATTCCTGGGTCCAGAAGATCCCCTGGAGAAGGAAATGGTAACCTACTCTAGTATTCTTGCCTGGAAAATCCCATGGACAGAGAAATCTGGTAAGCTACAGTTCATGGAGTCGCAAAGAGTCAGACATGACCGAATGACTTGACTTTCTTCTTTATATCTCATAGCTGAGCTCAGAAAAGCCAAAATCTCCCATGAACTTTGTGGGTAGTCAGACTGATAAATTTTTAAGGCTGAAGTGTACATTAGCAATAAGTGTTATATTTGAACTCAAGTTCCAAATTATGGAAAGTCAATGTTAGATAGATCTTCTTACACAATTGCCTATTTCCCTTTTGTTTTGTTTTCAGTGATACTTTAATGGAAGTTTAGAGATGACTATGTCAGGGTTCAGTATGCCAAAGTAATGTTATGTCACCTAAGGATAGCTCAGTAATAAAGAATCTCTTGCAGTGCAGGAGAGGTAGACTCAATCCTTGGGTCAGGAAGATTCCCTGGAGGAGGAAACGACAACCTGCTCCATTATTCTCGCCTGGGAAATCTCATGGACAGAGGAGCCTGGCAGGCTACAGTTCACAGAGTCACAAGAGTCAGACACGACTTAGCAACACCACCACCACCACCACCATCACCACCACTGAGACTATATTTCTTACCAGTTTAGCCTCTATTTTTCCATGTAGGTGTTCTGTGCCCTTTATTTCTCATACTGCAATACATGACTAAGGAAAAGGTATGGAGTGAGGCTTATGGAGAGAGATTTATGTTGTGGTAGAAGAGAGGGAGGGAGAGAAGAAGAGAGAGAGAAAGAGAGAAATGTGAGTGGGTTCTTGCAACCTAATAATATAAAACATTTACTTTCCCAGATGATGGATCTGAAAAATAAACAAAACAACTTTTGCAACAGCAAATCTTTTTTCACACATTACCTATGCTCAGGCTGGAAGGAGACGAATGCTTAGTGGATGCTATAAGGAGCAGAGAAATGGAGAAATTATCACAAGATGATCAGTCCTTCGACCTGGAAGTCCATCCACAGTACCGAGAGGCAGCTCAGCTCCCACAGGGACTTCCTATTCATGACAACACTTAAACCACATGAATCCAAGAGTTACCTGGATGACTTTACAGTTGGCCTCTAGTTCAAAGCAGATCATCTATCACTTGCTGAATATTTAATCTACTCTGCCAGGCCTCAACACCCTTCTACTTATTCAGGATATTAAATAATCTTTCATTCCAAGGATGTGTATTAAGCCCTCAAAAAAGGGGAATAAGTACCTAGATATGTACCACTACACTCAGAATGGCACTCTCAATTCTCAAGCAATAATTAAGTCCTCCAAAATCGGGAAGAATAATCCTCAGGTTCATGTCTACTTCCCAAGCCAGTATCAAGGTCAAACTGATTGGAAAATTTTCTCAGAACTTGCACAGAGAAAAATAGTTGAGGAAACTGGATATAATCCTGAAAGCAATTGGTAGCACTTTTTGTATTTTAAATGGGAGATTAGAATACTGTTGTGACTAGTGTATAAACACTTGTGCTTTAAATGAGAGATTAGAACATAATATATATATATTAGGAATATTGTTGTGACTAGTGTAGAAAGTGGAAATAGCAAGTCTAAGTAGCATAAATATCCAGAGGAAAAGTTGTTAAAAGTTTAATTGACTTGATACAAGGTGTGTAGTTTCTTGGAATTTAATTATAAAATGAAAATAATAATAAACATACAATTATGTTATGAGATTTCACTTGTATGGTTCCTAAGACCATCTGATATAGTGAAACTATATAATATAAAGCTTCTATCACCAAAGTGCTGATCCTCTAAAGGTAGGAAGTGCATCACGATCATGGTGGAGAATTGTGACAAAATGTGGTCCACTGGAAAAGGAAATGGCAAACCACTTCAGTATTCTTGCCTTGAGAACCCTATGAACAGCGTGAAAAGGCCAAACACACACACACACACAGACACACACACACACATAGAAAGACATACTTCCCAGGACAGTAGGTGCCCAGTATGCTACTGGAGAAGAGTGGAGAAATAACTCCAGAAAGAATGAAGAGATGTAGTTAAAGCAAAAACAACACCCAGTTGTGGATGTGACTGGTGGTGGAAGTAAAGTTTGAGGCTGTAAAGAGCAATTTTGCATAGGAACCTAGAATGTTAGGTCCATGAATCAAAGCAAATTGGAAGTGGTCAAACAGGAGATGACAAGATTGAACACTGACATTTTAGGGATCAGTGAACTAAAATGGACTGGAATGGGTGAATTTAACTAAGATGACCATTTTTTCTACTACTGTAGGCAAGAATCCCTGGGAAGAAAAGGAGTAGCCATCATAGTAAACAAAAGAATACAAAATGCAGTATTTGGATGCAATCTCATAAACGACAGAAGGATCTCTATTCATTTCCAAGGCAAACCACTCAGTATCACAGGAATCCAAGAACATGCCCCAACAAATAATGCTAAATAGGCTGAAGGTGAATGGTTCTATGAAGATCTACAAGACCTTCTAGAACTAACACTCCCAAAAGATGTCTTTTTTGTTATAAGGGACTGGAATGCAAAAATTACAATCAATAAATACCTGGAGTAATGAGCAAATTTGGCCTTGGTGTACAGAATAAAGCAGGGCAAAGGCTACGAGTTTTGCCTAGAATGCACTGGTCATAGCAAACAGCTTCTTCTGAAAACACAAGAAAAGACTCTACACGTGGACATCACCATGTGATCAATACCAAAATCAGATTGATTACATTGTTTGCAGCCAAAGATGGAGAAGCTCTATACAATCAGCAAAAACAATATCAGGAGCTGACCTTGGCTCAGATCATGAACTCCTTAATGCCACAGACTTAAATTGAAGAAAGTAGGGAAAACCGCTAGACCATTCAGGCATGAATAAATCAAATATCTTACAACTATAGAGTGGAAGTGACAAATAGATTCAGGAGATTAGATCTGATAGACAGAATGCCTGAAGACCTATGGACAGAAGTTCATAACATTGTACAGGAGGGAGGAATCAAACCACCACCAAGAAAAAGAAACACAAAAAAGTAAATTGGTTGTCAGAGAAGGCCATACAAATAGCTATGAAAAGAAGAGAAGTGAAAGGCAAAGAAGAACAGGAAATATATATTCATCTGAATACAGAGTTCCAAAGAATGAAAGGAGAAATGAGAAAGCCTTCCTCACTGATCAATGCTAAGAAACAGAGGAAACAAATAGAATGGGAAAGACTAGAGATCTCTTCAAGAAAATTAGACATACCAAAGGAATATTTCATGTAAAGAAGGGCACAATAAAGGGAAGAAATGGTATGGACCTAGAAGAAGCAGAAGATATTAAGAAGAGATATCAAGAATACACAGAAAAACTATACAAAAAAGATCTTCATCACCCAGATAACCACGTTGGTGTGATCACACACCTAGTGCCATACATCCTGGAATGTGAAGTCAAGTGAGCCTCAAGCATAACTACAAATTTAGTGGAAGTGATGGAATTCCAGTTGACCTTTTCCAAATCCTAAAAGATGATGCTGTGAAAGTGCTGCACTCAATATACCAGCCAATTTGGAAAACTCAAAAGTGGCCACAGGACTGGAAAAGATCAGTTTTCATTTCAATCACAAAGAAAGGGAATGCCAAAGAATGTTCAAACTACCACACAACTGGACTCATCTCACACACTAGCAAAGTAATGCTCAAAATTCTCCAAGCCAGGCTTCAACAGTATGTGAACCATGAACTTCCAGTTGTTCAAGCTGAATTTTAAAAGGCAGAGGAACCAGAGATCAAATTGCCAACATCCATTGGATCATTGAAAAAGCAATAGCGTTCTAGACAAAACATCTACTTATGCCTTTGCCAGTGTGGATCACAACAAAGTGTGAAAAATTCTGAAAGAGATGGGAATTAGAGACCACCTGACCAGCCTTCTGAGAAATCTGTATGCAGGTCAAGAAGCAACACTTAGAACAGGACATGGAACAACAAATTGGTTCCAAATCAGGAGAAGAGTACATGAAGGCTGTATACTGTCACCCTGCTTATTTAACTTATATGCAGAATACCTCATGAGAAATGGTGGACTGGATGAAGCACAACCTGGAGTCAAGATTGTCAGGAGAAATATTAACAACTTCACATTTGCAGATGACACCACCCTTATGC
Source organism: Madoqua kirkii (assembly GCA_006408675.1). NCBI lineage: Eukaryota > Metazoa > Chordata > Mammalia > Artiodactyla > Bovidae > Madoqua > Madoqua kirkii. The sequence continues at coordinate 5,729 of SJYC01090989.1, forward strand.
CAGAAAGTAAAGGAAAACTAAAGAGCCTCTTGATGAAAATGAAAGAGGATAATGAAAAAATTTTGTTTAAAACTCAACATTCAGAAAACTAAGATCATGGCATATGGTCACATCACTTCATGGCAAATAGATGGGGAAATAGTGGAAACAGTGAAAGGTTTTCTTTTTTGGTGGGGAGAGGGGGCTTCAAAATCATTGCACATGGTGACTGTAGCCATGACATTAAAAGATGCTTGCTCCTTGGAAGAAAAGTTATGACCAAGATAGATAGTATATTAGGAAGCAGAGACATTACTTTGCCAACAAAGATCCATCTAGTCAAAGCTATGGTTTTTCCAATAGTCATATATGGATGTGAGAGTTGGCCTCTAAAGAACACTGAGCACCAAAGAATTGATGCTTTTGAACTGTGGTGTTAGAGAAGACTCTTGAGAGGTCCCTTGGACAGCAAAGAGATCCAACCCAACCATCCTAAAGGAAATCAGTCCTGAATATTCGTTGGGTGGACTGATGCTGAAGCTGAAGCTCCAATACTTTGGCCACCTAGTACAAAGAACTGACTAATTTGAAAAGACCCTGATGCTGGGAAAGATTGAGGGCAGGAGGAGAAAGGAACAACAGATGATGACATGGTTGGATGGCATCACCACCTCATGGACAGGAGTTTGAATAAACTCCGGGAATTGGTTGCAGATATGGAGGCCTGGCATGCTGCAGTCCAATGGGTCACAAAGAGAGTTGGATACGACTGAGTTCTACTCAGTCTACTGAGTTATACTGAGACTGAACTCTACTGAACTGAAGGGAGTGCATCTAAGCTCATATTAAGGACATAAATGCTTTTCAATAATTGATGAATATTTGTATGTTTAATATTAACTAACATCATACTGTTTAAAATAGGCTCAGTTACCATGAGCTTCTAAAATTTATTAAAAATTTTTATTTCTTTGTACAGTTGACCCTTGAACAACACAAACTTGAACTTCAAAGTTATACTTTATGTGTTTTTTTTTGTTTGTTTTTCAATGGTAAATACTACAGTACCACATAACTCACGGTTGACTTGGAGAAGGAAACAGCAATCCACTCCAGTATTCTTGCCTGGAGAATCCCATGGATGGAGAAGCCTAGTAGGTTACAGTCCATGGGGTCACCAAGAGTTGGACATGACTGAACGACTTCACCACCACTACCACAGTTGACTGGGTCTAAAAATGCAGAAACAGAGATATGAAATGAGTGGATACTGAGAAGCCAGGAACACAAAAGGTAGACTGTAAATTATACATAGATTTTGGATTGTGCATAGGGTTGATGTGCCTAACCCCACATTGTTAAAAGGACAATAGAATTCAATGGTTTTTCATAAGTATTTATAATCTAGAGCACATACTTGACTGTATAATTAAAGAAGACATGAGGAAGATACTAAAATTTGGGGACTCTTTTTGATGCTTAAATAAATGATGTGTCCAGACCAAAGATAAATTAGAAGATGCATAAATGGAAAGAATTAATTCATTGATAAATGTAACTCCCAAAATATAAATGTGCTGAATGTCATAATTATTTAATTCTAATATATTGCAATTAATCAATTTTCCCATAATGAATTTTCATACAGCTAGATAATGACTTTACTATCATCCCCTAAAACAAGTTAATCTTGTTTTAATGCTCAAACTTTCAAGCTTGGATGAAAACTTCCTTTTGGAATAAAAGAAATGTTTTACAAAACTTTGGGAATATTATTTGTTATGTCTATTATTTGAAAAGGCAGTTTTTCAAGAGATAATCTTTAAGTAGCATTTAAAGTATGACTGCATCTGTATAGGAAACACAATGGAACTCATTGACCATTTAATTCAAAACTCATTTTTTTGCAGTTGGACCATAACTTTGAGACAGTGTTCATTACCAATAACTGTGAGCATGTCTTAAAAGAAATTCCCCATATGTAGAACATATTATGCTTCAAGGACAGAAATTTCTTAAGTTTAAAATATGGGTTTATTTCAGTTCGGTTCAGTTCAGTTCATTTCAGTCGCTCAGCCATGTTCAACTCTGCCACCCCATAAATTGCAGCATGCCAGGCCTCCCTGTCCATCACCATCTTCGGAATTCACTCAAATTCATGTCCATTGAGTCAGTGATGCCCTCTAGCTGTCCAATACTCTGTCATCCTGTTTTCCTCCTATCCCCAATCTCTCTCATCATGAGAGTCTCTTCCAATGAGTCAACTCTTCGCATGAGGTGGCCAAAGTACATGAGTTTCAGCTTTAGCATCATTCCTTCCAAAGAACACCCAGGGCTGATCTCCTTCAGAATGGACTGGTTGGATCTCCTTGCAGTCCAAGGGACTCTCAAGAGTCTTCTCCAACACCACAGTTCAAAAGCATCAATTCTTTGACACTTAGCTTTCTTCACAGTCCAACTCTCACATTCATACATGACCACTGGAAAAACCATAGCCTTGACTAGACGGACCTTTGTTGGCAAAGTAGTGTCTCTGCTTTTCAATATGCTATCTAGGTTGGTTATTACTTTTCTTCCAAGGACTATGGGTATCTCTTTAAATTAATGGATATGTATTTAATTTTATAAAAATAGATTTGTGCACTAGTGAAATTTTATTCTATGCAAGTCAAATATTCTTTCAAATACTAAACAAACCACAGGTATATTTAATGGAAGAAAAATTCCTTAAAAATATTTATCCACTGGTTAGTATTTGTATACTTTCTAATAGGGAGTCAACATAGTGATTAAAAAGACAGACACATTCAGGGACCCAAGACATCTACTAATCTGCTCTCATTGCTAAAATGATAATAACAATACTCTTCATAAAAATTATTAGCAAGATAAAATATGTTTTTATATATAATCCTTCCAATAGTGTCATATACATGAATAACTTCACAAAAATAACCTATTACTATTACTAATGGTTTATAGAGTATAATCAATTACATCATAGATACTTTCACAAATCAGTAATAAAACGAGTGAAAGAGTACATGAAACCAATGCATTTTAATGTCATGTGCCATGAAAATTAAGCAGACATCCTATGGCAGAGAAATGTGCATGCTAATTATTATCAGCAAACTCATTAAAGTTTCAATATTCTAGCTAACTCACTGTGAAGGAAGTTCGTCTGTCTGACCTTGTAAGATATCTTGACTCCCACAGTGTCACACAATAGCTTTTCCATTCCAACTGTGGTGTACCTATTATTTTGTTTGGCACAAAGTAATTTATGGTGAAGATTTTAATGGGAAAACAGCATATAATTTCATGTTTAGCTTTATCTTACAGATTTAAACTCTACTCCTCTCTTCTTCAATCTTTCCCAGCATCAGGGTATTTTCCAATGAGTCAGTTCTTCCACCAGGTGGCCAGAGTATTGGAACTTCAGCTTCAGCATCAATCCTTCAAATGAATATTCAGGACTGATTTCGTTTGGGGTGACTGGTTTGAACTCCTTGCAGTTCAAGGGACTCTCAAGAGTCTTCTCCAACATTATAGTCCTGCTGCTGCTGCTGCTGCTACTGCTACTAAGTCAATTCAGTTGTGTCCAACTCTGTGTGACCCCATAGATGGCAGCCCACCAGGCTCCCCCATCCCTGGGATTCTCCAGGCAAGAACACTGGAGTGGGTTGCCATTTCCTTCTCCAATGCATGAAAGTAAAAACTGAGTGAAGTCGCTCAGTCATGTCCAACTCTTAGCAACCGCATGGACTGCAGCCTACCAGGCTCCTCCGTCCATAGGATTTTCCAGGCAAGAGTACTGGAGTGGGTTGTCATTGCCTTCTCCTGTTATAGTCCTAAATTATCAAGTTTTCAGAGCTCAGCCTTACTTATGGCCCAGCTCTCATATCCACGCATGACTTCAAGGAAAAAAATAAACATAGCTTTGACTAGATGGACCTTTGTTGGCAAAGTAATGTCTATGCTTTTTAATATGTTATTTATGTTTGCAACAGCTTTTCTTCAAAGGAAAAAGCATCTTTCAATTTCATGCCTGCAATCACCATCTGGAATGATTTTGGACCCCAAAATTAAAGTAATGCTTCCATTCACTGTTTCCGCATCTATTTTCCATGGAGTAATGAGATGCCATGATCTTAGCTTTCGGAATGTTGAGTTTTAAGTCAATTTTTTCAGTCTCTTCTTTAACTTTCATCAAGGCTCTTTAGTTCTTTTTTACCTTCTGCCATAGGGTGGTGTCATCTGAATATCTGAGATTATTGATACTTCTATTAGCAATCTTGATTCAAGCTTATTCTTCATCCAGCCTGGCATTTCACATGATGTATTTGCGTATAAGTTAAATAAGCAGGGTGACAGTATATAGACTTGGTGCACTCCTTTCCTGATTTGGAATCAGTCTGTTTTCCCATGTCCAGTTCTAAGTTTTGTTTCTTGACCTGCATACAGATTTTTCAGGAGGCAAGTCAGGTCATCTGCTATTCCCATCTCTTGAAGAATTTTCCACATTGTTCTGATTCATAGAGTCAAATGCTTTGGCATAGTCAACAAAACAGAAGTAGATTTTATTTTTGGAACTCTGTTGCTTTTTCAATGATCAGTTAGAGGCTGGCAATTTGATCTCTGGTTCTTCTGCCTTTTCTAAATCCAGCTTGAACATCTGGAAGTTCACGGTTCACATACTGTTGAAGTCCGCCTTGAAGAATTGTAAACGTTATTTTGCTAGCGTGTGAGATGAGTGCAATAGTATGGTAGTTTGATCATTTTTTGAAATTGCCTTTCTTAGGGATTGGAATGAAAACTGTCCATTTCCAATCCTGTGGCCACTGCTGAGTCTTCAAAATTTGCTGGCATATTGAGTGCAGCACTTTCACAGCATCATCTTTTAGGATTTATAATAGCTCAACTGGAATTCCATCATTTCCACTAACTTTGTTTGTAGTGATGCTTCCTAAGGCCCACATGACCTCACATTCCACGATGTCTGGCTCTTGGTGACTTATCACACCATCATGTTTATCTGGGTCATGAAGATCTTTTTTGTATAGTTCTGTGTATTCTTGGCAACTCTTCTTAACATCTTCTGCTTCTATTAGGTCCATACAATTTCTGCCCTTTATTGTGCCCATCCTTTTATGAAATGTTCCCTTGAAATCTCTAATTTTCCTGAAGAGATCTCTAGTCTTTCCCATTCTATTATTATCTTGTATTCCTTTGCCTTGATCACTGAGGAAAGCATTCTTACTTCTCCTTACTGTTCTTTGGAACTCTGCATTGACATGAGTATATATTTCATTTTCTCCTTTGCCTTTTGCTTCTCTTCTTTTCATAGCTTTTTGTAAGGCCTCCTCCAACAACCATTTTGCCTTTTTCATTTCTTCTTCTTGAGGATGTGTTTAATCACTGCCTCATGTACAATGTTATGAACCTCTGTCCATAGTTCTTCAGGCACTCTGTCTATCAGATCAAATATCTTTCATCTATTTGTAACTTCCACTGTATAATCATAAGGGATTTGATTTAGGTCATATCTGAATGGTCTAGTGGTTTTCCCTACTTTCTTCATTTTAAATCTGGATTTTGCTTTAGGCAATTCATGATATGGGTCAGGGTCAGCTCCGAGTCTTGTTTTTACTGAGTCTATACAACTTCTACATCCGCAACTGCAAAGAATATAATCAATGTGATTTTGGTATTGACCATATTGGCCATCTGGAGATGTTCATGTGTAGAGTCATCTCTTGTGTTGCTGGAAAAGGGAGCTTGCTATGACCAGTGCATTCTAGGCAAAACTCTGTTATTCTTTGACCTGCTTTGTGTTCTATTCCAAGGCCAAATTTTCTTGGTACTCTGGTATCTCTGGACTTCCTACTTTTATATTCCAGTCTCCTATGATGAAAATGACATCTTTTTTCAGGTGTAGTCCTAGAAGGTCATGTGCATCTTCATAGAACTGTTCAACTTCAACTTTTTCAGTATCACTGGTTGGGGCATAGACTTGGATTACTGGGATTTTGAATGGTTGCCTTGGAAATAGAGATCTTTCTGTCGTTTTTGAGATTGCTTCCAAATACTATATTTTGGACTCTTTTGTTTACTATGATGGCTACTCCAGTTCTTCTATGAGAGTCTTGCCCACAATAGTAGATATAATGGTCATCTGAGTTAAGTTCACCCATTCCAGTCCACTTTAGTTCACTGATTCCTAAAATGTCAGTGCTCACTCTTGCCATCTCCTGTTTGACCATTTCCAATTTGCCTTGGTTCATGGACCTAACATTCCAGGTTCTTATGCAAAATCACTCTTTACAGCCTTGAACTTTACTTCCCTCACCAGTCACATCCACTACTGGGTATTGTTTTTTGCTTTGGTTCTGTCTCTTCATTCTTTCTGGAGTTATTTCTCCACTCTTCTACAGTAGCATATCGGGCACATATCGACCTGGGCAGTTCATCTTTGTGTGTCCTATCTTTTTGCTTTTTCATGCTGTTCATGGGGTTCTCAAGATAAGAATACTGAAGTTGTTCGCCAGTCCCTTCTCCAATGGGCCACATTTTGTCAGAATTCTCCACCATGGGTCTATTTTGTCTGGCCCTACATAGCATTGCTCATAGTTTCACTGAGTTAGACAAGGCTGTGGTCCATGTGGTCAGTTTGGTTAGTTTTCTGGAATTGTGGTTTTCATACTCTCTCTCCTCTGACGGATAAGGATAAAGGGCTTACAGAATCTTTCTGATGGGAAAGACTGACTGAGGGGGAAACTGGGTCTTGTTCTGATGTGCAGGGCTATACTCAGTAAATCTTTAATTCGATTTTCTATTTATGGATGGGGCTGTGTTCCCTCTCTATTGTTTGACCTGAGGCCAAACAACGGTGGAGGTAATGAAGATAATGGTGACTTCCTTCAAAAGGTCTCATGGTTAGATAACTTAGATTAAGAAAATAGGTGATATTGATACTATAGGTTAATTAATTGGGTTAAACATAGGGATTTTTTTTAATGCTAAATGAGGAGTTATTGATGAAACTAGGGATTTCCTAAAAAATAAAAATAAAAAAACTAAAATCAAATGTTTTAAGGTTGTGTAGGGCGGAGGTTATAGAAATTTCTTCCCACCACCACTAACTAAGTCTCTGACATCAGCTTGGAATCTTATACATCAAATCAATAAAAACCCCAGAAATAAATGCATGGCACCTATGGTCACCTAATCTATGACAAAGAAGAAAATAATATACAATGGAGAAAAGACAGTCTCTTTAATAATTTGTGCTGGGAACATTTGGCAGCTACATGTAAAAGAGTGAGTGCCTGAAGAACTACGGACAGAGTTTCACATTGTACAGGAGGTGCTGATCAAACCATCCCCAAGAAAAAGAAATGCAAAAAAAGGCAAAATGGTTGTCTGAGGAGGCCTTACGAATAGCTGAGAAAAGATGGAAAGCTAAAGGCAAAGGAGAAAAGGAAAGATATACCCATTTGAATTCAGAGTTCCAAAGAATAGCAAAGAGAGATAAGAAAGCCTTCCTAAGTGGTCAATGAAAAGAAATAGAGGAAAACAATAGAATGGGAAACATTAGGGATCTCAAGAAAATCAGAGCTACTAAGGGAAATTTTCATGCAAAGATGGGCACAACAAAGGATATAAATGGTATGAACCTAACAGAAGCAGATGATATTAGTGGCAAGAATACACAGAACTGTACCAAAAATCTTCATGATCCAGATAACCATGATGGTGTGATCGCTCACCTAGAGCTAAACATCCTGGAATGTAAAGTCAAGTGGACCTCAGGAAGTATCACTGCAAACAAAGCTAGCGGAGGTAATGGAAATCCAGCTGAGCTATTTCAAATCCTAAAAGATGATGCTGTGAATGTGTTGTACTCAGTATGCCAGCAAATTTGGAAAACTCAACAGTGGCCATAGGACTGAAAAGGTCAGTGTTCAATCTAGTTCCAAAGAAAGATAATGCCAAATATTGTTCAAACTATCACACGATTGCACTCATCTCACAGGCTAGCGGTGTAATTCTCACAATTCTTCAAGGCAGGCTTCAACAGTATGTGAATCGTGAACTTCCAGATGCTCAAGATGGATTTAGAAGAGCCAGAGGAACTAGAGATCAAATTGCCAACATCCACTAGGTCATAGAGAAAGCAAGAGATTTCCAGAAAAAATATCTACTTCTGCTTCTTTGACTAGGCTAAATCTTTTGACTGTGTGGATCACAACAAATTCTGCAAAATTCTTCAATAGCTGAAATACTAGACCACCATACCTGCCTTCTGAGAAATTTGTATGCAAGTGAAGAAGTAACTGTTAGAACTGGACATGGAACAACAAACTGGTTCCAAATCAGGAAAGGAGTACGTCAAGGCTATATATTGTCACCCTGCTTATTTAACTTATATGCAAAGTACATCATGTGAAGTACTGGACTGGATGAAACACAAGCTGGACTCAAGATTGCTGGGAGTAATATCAATAACCTCAGGTATGAAGATGACACTACACTTATGTCAGAAAACAAAGAGGAACTAAAGGTCCTCTTGATGAAGGTGAAAAAAGAGATTGAAAAATCTGACTTAAAACTTAACTTTCAAAAAATGAAGATGATAGTATATGGTCCAATAAGTTTATGCAAAATAGATGGGAAAACAATGCAAACAGTGAATTGGTGATGGACAGGGAATCCAAGTTGCTGCAATCCGTACTGTTGCAAAGAGTTGGACATGACAGAGCGACTGAACTGATACCATGGAGAAAAGATAGTCTTTTCAATGAGTTGTGCTGGAAAAAATGGGTAGCTACATGTAACAGAGTGAAATTAAAACATCCTCTAACACCATACATAAAAATAAACTTAAAATGAATAAACACCTAAATAGAAAATTGAATAATATAAAAGTCCTAGACACAAACATATAGGCAGAACACTCTTTTACATAAATCACAGCAGTATCTTTTTAAATCCACTTTCTAGAGTAATAGAAATAAAAGCATATACAAATGAAACCAAATTAAACTTTAGTAAGTGCTTTTGCATTACAAAGCAATCAATAAGACAAGAAAACTACCTACAGAATGGTGGATCATATTTACCAATGATACAATAATTGGTAATGAATCAAACTGCAATGAATCAATCGCCAAAATATAGAAACAGTTTGTATAGCTCAATATGAAAACAACCCAATCAAATAACAGGCATAAAATCTAGTTAGATATTTTTCCAAAGAAGACACACCGATGGTCAAGAGGCACATGAAAAGACGCTGAATATCGCTAGTGAATAGGGAAATACAAATGAAATTATCCTGAAACATCATCTCACATTGTTCAGAAGGTGCATCATCAAAAAGTCTACAAATAATAAATGTTTGAAATGGATGGGAAAAAAAAGAATGTTG
>SJYC01090990.1:0-11666 GCA_006408675.1 Madoqua kirkii
CATCATCTCACATTGTTCAGAAGGTGCATCATCAAAAAGTCTACAAATAATAAATGTTTGAAATGGTATGGGAAAAAAAAGAATGTTGGTGAGAATGCAAATTGGTACAGCCACTATGGTGAACAATATGGAAGTTCTTTAAAAAAACTAAGAATAGAGCTACTATGTGATCCTACAATCCCACTCCTTGGCATATATACAGAGAGAAGCATATTCTAAAAAGATATATGCACCCCAGTGTTCATTGCAACACCATTTACAATGGCTAAACCTGGAAGCAACCTAAACGTCAATCTACAGATGAAGGGATAGAGAATGTGTGGTAACTGGAAAACTACTCAGCCATAAAGCATAATGAAATAATGTGTTTTTCAGCAATATGAATGGATATAGAGATTATCATGCTATGTAAAGTAACCAAAGACAAATATCATATGATAATGTTTATATGTGGAATGTAAAAGATGGGATGAAAATGAACTTAGATACAAAACAAAAATACTTTCACAGACATAGAAAACAAACTCATAGTTACCAAAAGGGAAAGGCAAGGAGGGAACTATAAATTAAGAGTTTGGAATTAATATATACATACTATTATCTTTAAAAAAGTAACCAACAAGGACGTACTGTATAGCACAGAGAACAATATTCAGTATTTTTTGGTATAAGGAAAAATAACCTTAGTATAAGGAAAAATAAATAATATATATATATAAATATAGATATCTTTGGGCTTGCCAGGTGGTGAATGTGGTAAATAACCCACCTGCCAATGCAGGAAACATAAAAAATATGGGTTCAATCCCTGGGTTGGGAAGATCCCTTCGAGAAGGGCATGGCAACTCACTCCAGTGTTCTTTGCTGGAAAATAGCATAAAGGGAGGAGCCTGATGGGCTACAGTCCATAGGGTCATCGAGTTAGACATGACTGAAGAAACTTAGCATATATGGATGAGATGTATTTATATCTATATATATCTGAATCACTTTGCTATATACCTGAAACTAATATAGCACTGTGAATAAATGATACTTCAATACAAATTACTTAATAAATTTTAGATTTATTAAGGTCAGTTGATTAAAAAAACTGTTAATAAATTCAATTTACTTTTTTAATGCAAATTTATTTATTTTAATTGGATGCTAGTTACTTTACAATATTGTATTGGTTTTGCATCAACATGAATTTAATGTATACACAAATGAGGTATATTTGTTTACATTAATGAAATGTATATATTTGATATTAGTTTGAATTACTGACTGATAGTTATTTTCATTAAATATTGTATTATGGATGAATATGAACAGTTCCCCTCCAGGTCTCTACTGCCTAGTATATTACTGATGTTTGTAAATGCCAAAGTTCCTCATCTACTGAGTATCTGATTTTTCTTCTTAGAGTTAAGGAAAAAAAAACCTCTCTCCATCTCTGTCTACAGTATTTCATAGCCTTAAATGTACTTAAAGACATATTTTTCCTCTTTTTTTTTTATTCTTGGCTATTTTTTTTTGAAAATTCTCACATCATTTTGATCATAGAAACATGAAGAGGTAGAATGTGAGTGGGCTCATGAGCAAACTACAGACAGAAAGTAATGTTACTGGTTAAGTGTCCAGATATAAGATAGCTAAAAATAAGTCATGTCTGCAGACCAATCATTGAATCTTGAGCACCAGTCTATAAATATTAGTATTTGCAAACCAGTGGTAGTGTGCTATTATTGGGAAATTCAGTAAGATGTTTTCTTTGGGTGATGCATTTAAAATTATGCTATATAATAACAGTCTGTTAGAAGTCAGAATAGTAAGTATCTTTGAGGGTCAGAGAATAGAGAGTGACTAGACAAGATTACTAGATAAGATTTAAGGAGACAAATTCTGTGTACTCAGTCCTTTCAAACTCTTTGGGACCCCACAGACTATAGCCCACTAGGCCCTTCTCTTCATGGGATTTTCTAGGCAAGAACACTGGAGTGGCTTGCCATTTCCTACTCCAGGGGATCATCCCAACCCAAGGATTATACTGTGGTCTCTTGTGTCTCCTGCATTAGCAGATGGATTGTTTAACAGTTGTGCTACCTGGGAAGCCCTCATTCTGTTTGTATCTACAATTTCATACTTAGAATAGTTATACATCTCTGAGTGTATCTTTACATCAATAAAAAATTTAAGGTCCTATATACTCATGCTTTATTATTCAAGAGTATAAGAACTGCCTTTATTTTTATATAGATTCATTTAGCAATGATATTTATTAAATAACAATTATTTGTTAATGTGGAAAGGGTTTTATTATTTTTATAATTGTTACTGTAATCATTGTAACCAATTATTTAAAATATATTTTATAGTTTATTTCTGGTTATAAACTTTATTAAACAAACTAATGTGACTTAAGAAAACCAGTTAATAAATGAACACCATATGAAGGAACGAGAAACAATTATAATACATTAGGTAGACATTTCCGGAGAAGGCAGTGGCACCACACTCCAGTACTCTTGTCTGGAAAATCTCATGGATAGAGGAGCCTTTGTATCTACAATTTCATACTTAGAATAGTTATACATCTCTGAGTGTATCTTTACATCAATAAAAAATTTAAGGTCCTATATACTCATGCTTTATTATTCAAGAGTATAAGAACTGCCTTTATTTTTATATAGATTCATTTAGCAATGATATTTATTAAATAACAATTATTTGTTAATGTGGAAAGGGTTTTATTATTTTTATAATTGTTACTGTAATCATTGTAACCAATTATTTAAAATATATTTTATAGTTTATTTCTGGTTATAAACTTTATTAAACAAACTAATGTGACTTAAGAAAACCAGTTAATAAATGAACACCATATGAAGGAACGAGAAACAATTATAATACATTAGGTAGACATTTCCGGAGAAGGCAGTGGCACCACACTCCAGTACTCTTGTCTGGAAAATCTCATGGATAGAGGAGCCTGGAAGGCTGCGGTCCATGGGGTCGCTGAGACTCGGACACGACTGAGCAACTTCACTTTCACTTTTCACTTTTATGCATTGGAAAAGGAAATGGCAGCCCACTCCAGTGCTCTTGCCTGGAGAATTCCAGGGACAGGGGAGCTTGGTGGCCTGCCGTCTATGGGATCTCACAGAGTCAGACACGACTGAAGTAACTTAGCAGCAGCAGGTAGACATGTCACAGAATTTCAAATTTAGTATATTTTTGGTGGTTATGTTTAGTGTTGGAGAGGAATTTATTAAGATTTTGCTAAAGTAAGGACATATCTCTTCCCTTTTCCCTTGTGTCTCAAGAGAAAAGACTATTTTTAAAAGATTAGATTGTATCCATATTTTCAGTAAATTACTAATTCAGGAAAAAGAAGTGGGTAATTCATTATTTTACCCAATGGACAAGTTGATTAAATTTTAAATTAACCCATTTAAGTTAACAACCCTTTCACACATGCAAACACCTCATCCTCAGTCCTGAATATTCATTGGAAGGACTGATGCTGAAGTTGAAACTCCAATACTTCGGCTACCTGATGCAAAGAATCAATTCATTTGAAAAAAACCCTGATGCTGGGAAAGATTGAAGGCAGGAGGAGAAGGGGATGAGAAAGGATAAGATGGTTGGATAGCATCACTGAGTAGATGGACACGAGTTTGAGTAAGCTCCCGGAGTTGGTGACAGACGGTGAAGCCTGGCGTGTTACAGTCCATGGGGTCACAAAGAGCCAGACACGAATCAGTGACTGAAATGAATCTCTTTGAAGCAATTTGATATTGCACTCATCAAGTTACAGTCTTTTCAGTATCACTAAGAGAGTGAAAAATTTGGCTTAAAACTCAACATTTAGAAAACTAAGATCGTGGCATCTGGTCCCATCATTTCACAATAGATAGTGAAACAATGAAAACCGTGACAGACTTTATTTTGGGGGGCTCCAAAATCACTGCAGATGATAACTGCAGCCATGAAATTAAAACACAATTGCTCCTTGGAAGAAAAATTATGACCGACCTAGGCAGCATATTAAAAACCAGAGACATTACTAACAAAGATCCATCTCGTCAAAGCTATGGTTTTTCCAGTAGTTAAGTATGGATATGAGAGTTGGACTATAAAGAAAGTTGAACACTGAAGAATTGATGCTTTTGAACTGTGGTGTTGGAGAAAACTCTTGAGAGTCCCTTGGACAGCAAGGAGATCCAACCAGTCCATCCTAAAAGAAATTAGTCTTAAATATTCATTGGAAGAACTGATGCTGAAGCTCTAGGTGACTAGCAAGCTCCATTTCCCATGTTTTAAACTTCCTTTTCTGAGAGAGATACTTGACTCCCATTTGCTTAATATACATTAAAAGACAAATTTTACTCAGACGGTAAAGCATCTGACTACACTTCAGGAGACCTGGGTTCGATCCCTGGGTCGGGAAGTTCCCTGGAGAAGGAAAAGGCAACCCACTCCAGTACTCTTGCCTAGAAAATCCCATGGACAGAGGAGCCTGGTGTCCATGGGGTCGCAAAGAGTTGGACACGACTGAGTGACTTTCACTTTCACTTTCATGTATGCAGCCAACAGCCTATGTCCACTTTCACTTCTTCACCACATTCAGTTCAAACTCCTTGTCCCCATCCCAATCTCTTCTTTACCTGCTTGGCTTCTGCCACTTCAGCCAGGCTACCTCCATCCTGTCCATGTTCTTTCTGCCAGGTTTCCTCCTTCCAGGGCATCCTTGCCAGGATGCCTCTGTCCTTGGTCTGTGGTCCGTGATCTTCTGTCTCCACATGAGGTTTGTAGCAGCCCTCCTATGAAGATGTGCTCCTCATTGCTCCATCTCTAGCACTTCCTCTGGGCTCCCCACCCACTCTCCCTAGGTGTGCAATATTTTGCTAGCCTTCTAATTGTTTTAACCTGAAGTAGATTTTAAATGCTATTATGCAGAGACAGTGGAAACACACCAAATCTGTTAGGGTCAGAACTTTCCTCATTTAAAAAGAGGAGAGTCAAAATTGAAAACATATTATAAGACTGATGAAAGCAGTTTGAAATATGAAGCAATAGAGAATGTTGTGCTCAAGATGTGATAAGAGGGCATGGGTTATAAAGTATTTAAAGAGACAACGGAATATAATTTTATTATATATTTCCATTGTGATGCCTTCAAAATATATCTTTGCATACTCTGTGAAAAAGGCTGTCATGTAAGACAACTGTGACAGGTGACTTGAAAAAGAGAAATAATAATAAATGATAACTTAAATAGTAATACATTTTACATAATAATTTAAAATAGATCAAAGAGAAGGCTGAATGAAATAAAGAAGATGTAATGCAACTAAAAATCTAATGCTTAAAATATGCAATTAATAGCTGAAGCTCACAAAATTCAATCAATAGTGTATTAGAAAAGAATTCTTTGTGAAAAAACACTCTCACCCTTGTCCAACTCCTCTGATAAAGTTACAGATTTCATTCTTTGGTTTCTCTGCTACAGCTCACCACCCTGTCCCATGAATCCACAGTTATATAAGCATGTGATAAGCATGTTCTTAGGCCTAGTCAATAATAACACTGCAGTCTAGCAATAATGAATGCTACAAATCCTGCAAATATCATCTCATGAATAAAGGTCTTCTTTGGAAGTCTCATTCAGAAGTTTAGAGACCAAAAAAAAAAAAAAGCAACTACATTTATTTTTTAACATTTTAAAAATGTATTTACTTTTAATTAGAGAACAATTGCCTTACAATACTCTGTTGGTTTGTACCATACTTCCACATGAACAACCATAGGTGTACATATGTCCCTCCCTCTTGAACCTCCCTCCCACCTCCCTCCCATCCCATCTGGGCTGTCACAGAGCACCAGGTTTTAGCTCCCTGCATCATACAGCAAATTTCCACTGACTATCTATTTTATATATGGTAATGTATATATTTCAATATTACTCTCTCAATTCACCTCACCCTTTCCTTGCCCCTCTGTGTCCAAAGTCTGTTCTCTATGTCTGCATCTCCATTGCGGAGAACACTATGGAGATTCTTTTAAAAACTAGGGATAAAACTATCATATGACCCAACAATCCAACTACCAGGCATATATCCTAATAAAAACAAAATTGAAAAAGACACATGCATCCCAGTATCCATTGCAGCACTATTTACAATAGCTAGGACATGGAAGTTACCAAGATGTCCATCAACAGTTAAATGGATATAGAAATTGTGGTACATATATGCAATGGAATATTACTCAGCCAAAAAGGGAACATATTTGAATCAGTTCTAATGAGGTGGATGAACATAGAGCCCATTATACAGAGTGAAGTAAGTAAGAAAGAGAAAAGCAACCATGTTTAGAAAGCAAAGATGGTTGCTTCTGGCTCTATTAATTATTGAACAAGGGCATCTCTGCTCTGAGAATAAAAATCAAGAATGCATAATAAGAAGTAAAAGTTGGATGGAAATAGAGAGAAAGCAAGAGACTTCTGACATGGAAGGTCTTGCTTCCAGCTTCCTTGAGTCCTCAGATGCTCTGAGCCTCCACTGAGTCTGTTACATATTTCAATGTGTGCTGTCCCCACCTGCCCTCTGCCTCTTCCCTGTGTCTCCTCTGTGTTTCTTCTTGTTATCAGAGCTTACTTTTCGCAATGCAGGCTGAAAACAGTAAACATTTCTGCAACTTCAATTCATTTAGTCTACAGACCGACCTGGTTTATGGCCCTTGAAGAGAAATCTGCTGATAAAATGAGAGACATGTCAAAAGAAAGTTCTCCCTTTGCTTAAGGTTTGAACATTGTTTAAGAATGGTTGGATGCTGATAAAGACCTACTATATATAGCACAGGGAACTCTACTCAATACTCTGTCATGGCCTATGTGGGAAAGAATCTAAAAAAAACTGGGTATATGTATGAACATAACTATTTCACTTTGCATTACAGCAGAAAGTAGCACAGCTTATAAATCACCTATTGTCCAATAAAAATGTAAACAAACAGAAAATAATGGTTGGGTGCTGGAGACAGGGATGAGAAGATAAAATGATTCACAGAAAAGCTGACTTTGACCCTCAAAACCATGGAACCTCTCAGAGAAGATAATCTGAAAATTTTATTCACTTTAAGAAAATGAAACCTTCATTATTGAAGCACTTCTAAGTACACATCCTATTACATACAGCTAATTGACTGTCAAATGGTATGTCTCTTCATTAATTTTAGCCTAAAAACAGAATCCTACCAAGAATATAACTCTAAAAATCAAGGCAGGATAAATAGTTCTTCTACAAAGAAGATATAACCAGGTAGCAGGGGATGAACAAGAAAAGTTAAGAGCATACATCAATGCCAGAATATAAAGTACCAAAGGAAAGAAAAAAATAAAGGTAGAATAATGGGGATATTTTAAAATGACACAGGGCTTACTGTGTGATTTGTGGATTGCCATAAATTGCAGGTGGCCATGTTAAATATGGAGAAATCTTGTTCAAAAAAAGAAAGCATTTTTTTAAAATAAAAAAAATTATATATATTTTCCTTTCCATGAAGTTTCTCTTTCAAATAGGTATTTTTTTTAAATTAAGAGTATGCAATAGACTAATTGTGATCCCAAAATTCATATTTTGAAACCTAATCCCCAACATGAATAATTTGGAGGTGGGGCCATTGGACGGTGGTTAGATTATGAGGATGGACCCCTCATGATTGGGATTAGTGCCTTATAAAAGCAGCAGAAAGCTCTCCCACTTTCTGCAATGTGAGGACACAGTGAAAAGCCCAGGAAGGGGGTTCTCACCAGACACTGATCTGCCAGCGTCTTGATCTTGGACTTCCCAGCTTTCAGAACTGTCAGATAAATCACTGTTGTTTATGAGACTACAGTATGTTGTTGTTGTTGTTCAGTTGTTACGTCCTGTCTGACTCTTTGTGACTCCACCAACTGCAGCATTCCAGGCTTTCTTGTCCTTCACTATCTCCAGTAGTTTGCTCAAACTCCTATACATTGAGTCGGTAATGCCATCCAACCATCTCATCCTCTGTCATCCTCAGTTGCCCATTCTCCTGCCCTCCATCTTTCCCAGTATCAGCATCTTTTCCAATGAGTTGGCTCTTTGCATTAGGTGGCCAAAGTATTAGAGCTTCAGCTTCAGCATCAGTCCTTCCAGTGAATATTCAGGGTTAATTTCCTTTAGGGTGGACTCATTTGATCTCCTTGCTGTGCAAGAAACTCTTGGGAGTCTTCAACACAATTCAAAGATATCAGTTCTTTGGTACTCAGCCTTCTTTATGTTCCATCTCTATATTATAATAAGACATTATTCAATATTGTCCTAAGAAAAGAAAATTTGAAATTTTAAACATTTGTATGCATTTTACTGTTCATCTTTATATTGTGTAATGATCACTTTAAAAGCAAACATTAGAGCATCTAACCTGTATATAGAATTACAAAAATTGCACAATTTATATTTTGTAACTTATTCCCAAGGGTGACTCCAGCAGGCCCGAAGAGACAAATAGAAACCAGATCAGGAAGGTTGGGTAAGAAAGGAAATGTTCTTCCAGACATGGAACTTGCTAAGAGGGTGCATTCTAAAGAGCAGAATTATTCCTGGGGGCCAATAAGACTCTCACAGGCTTCTGAGAGCTCCTTAAGTCCCTTGACTAAGGGCCTGAGAGCTGAAGTATTCCACCTCCTGCCAGCCTCAGCTCCTGGATGGACAGGCTGCAGCCCAGCTAGATGTGGACAGGCAAAAAGTTGAGCTGGTTATTTTTTTTGTTTGTTTTCCCACAAGAGCCCATTATCTTGACCTACAGCAGAAACAATTCCCAGGGATCTTAGCCTCTGCCCTAGGACACACTAGCTGGTTTCTTGGTTTGGGGTTGGGCTGAAAGCTAGAGACTAGACCTTGCCAGGACACAGTCTCCAGCTGGCAGCCAACCAGAGAGACAGGAGCTACCAGCCAAGATGGTCATGCCCCACTGAGACTTTCAGGGCACATGCATACAACTTGGACTCTCCATTTTCAGTCCTGGGCAAAGAGTGATGGCAGAAAGCAGATCTTCTCATGTCAAATGGACCTAGGTCACCTGAAAGCAAGCCATCAGTTAGCTCTGGTCCCCTAGGGAGAGAAGAAAGCCAGATCATGCCCATAAATTCAAAGGATGTGGGAACAGGCATGGACGTGCCCCAAGGAAGTGGAGTCAGGGAGAGGAACTCTGTGTGAGTGAAGTCTCCAAGAGTCCAGCACATAACTGTACCATCAGATTTCAATTAGAGAACACAGATTTTAAAGGAAAATGATTAAGATGTTAAGATGGTGACAGCAGAGCATTAAACAAAGCATGGAGGCCTCTTGAATGTGGCCCCAAGTGAGACTACAGAAATCTCAAGCCCCAGAGTCCCAGTCTGTCTGGACAGTGGTTCTGAAAGAATTCCTAATGGCCAAAGCTGGAAAAATTTGAGCCACAAAATAAATATTAAAAAATCAGATTAGAACCCAAAACATAAAAAACAAATATTCACAAGTCCATGTTGATATAAATAAGTAATCAGAAACAAGGGCAGATCTTCTTTGCAGGAGAACTATATCATGTAGCTACACCCTCTCTTTTCCAGCTCACTCCAGGTAGAGTTTAATTCATTTCCCTTTCATCATGGGCTGGATGTAGTGATTCAATTAAAGAAAATATTATAGTAAGGGAAACTTTAAATAAATCTGGCAAAAGCCATTCTAAACAAGTGCCAGATATCAATATCACTAACAATAAGTAGAGGAAAGAATATCTCACAGAAAAAAATATGAGAAAGAACTGGCCGTGACAATCTTAAGAATTACCCAGTGAAGTGACTTTTTGCAGTGTCTCTGCACCAGGTGTCTCAGTGGTAAAGAATCTACCAGCCAGTGAAAGAGAGGTGGTTCAACCCAAGGGTCAGTAAAATCCCCTGAAGGAGGAAATGGCAACCCAATCCAATATTCTTGCCTGGGAAATCACATGCACAGAGGAGCCTGGAGGACTGCAGTCCATGGCATCTCAAAGAATTAGACACAAAGACAAAGAATGTATCAAATTCTCTGCATGAATAGTAAAGGGAGCATTTCACCCATGACAGGATCCTCACTCAGTGGATATGGTATTCTAGCAATGCTTTTGTGATAGAATTTTAGGGTGGTGCCCCTCCTCACACCAATTCTCAGCCCTTTCTGTTCACACTTCTTCTGCTAGATATTTAGTTAAAAGTTTGGCTGAGCACTATTGTAAAGGGATTTTGCGGATGTAATTAAGATCCATAGCTAGTTGACGTTCAAATAAGGAGATTGTCAGAATCCCTTGGTTTTGCAGTTGTTAGGTCTCCGGGTTCTCACTGAGAGGATGCAAGCTTGGTACTCCGTTGGAGAACTAAGGTCCTGAATGGCATATGATGTGGCCATAAATAAATAAAATAGATTGTTTTGGTAGGCCAGATCTAACTATGTAAATCCTTTAAAAGCATAAAGTTTTCTTCAGCTGGTCACAGGACAGGAACTCAGAGAAACATGCATTGGGAGGTCTAGAGGAGAGGATCACTCATATTTTGAGGTGCCTTTCAGGTACAGGCCAAGGAACAATCTCCAGTTGCTGAAAAAAATCACTAAAGAATAGCAACAGGAAAATAGGAATCCTAATTCTCCAACAGGATGCAAATGAATTCTGCCAACCACCAGTGAGTTTAGAATAGCCCAAATCCTCATTCAGAACCATATCCCTGACCAAGATCTGGATTTCAGTCCCATCATAAGAACCTGAGCTGATCCAGCTCTATCATCTTTTGATTTCTGATCCACAGAAAATGTGAAATAATAGATGTGTGCTACTTGAACACATTTGTTTTGATAATTTATGACCCAGTAATAGAAAACAAATATACTATATGTATTCTTAGTCAAGCTAGGGGAACCCACAAATCTTATCCATGATTGGAAGGTGCTGTATAATAGTCCAATTTATGTAAAATTATTCATAATTTGGGGGATTTTTAAATTAAAAATATATGTATCAGTCTCTCAGTCTTGTTGGACTGTTTGTTCCTCCTTGGACCATAGCCTGCCAGGCAGGCTCCTATGTCCATGATATTTCCCAGGCAAGAATACTGGAGTGGGTTGCCATTTCCTTCTCCAGGGGATCTTCCTGACCCAGAGATCAAAGCAGGGTGTCTTGCATTGCAGGCATATTCTTTACCATGTCAACCACCAGGGAAGCTCAAGTGTGTAGTTCCTATATTTTCTTAGGTCTTTTTATAATATCAAATTAATGTTAAGAGAATAATACAAACAAGGAAAATCTATGAAGAAACTAAAAAGAAAACTTTTATAATATGACAAATAATATCTATCACACATTAAGGCAAAAATCATATGTAAAACTGACAGTAGAATAACAAAACACTGATGGCAGAAATGACCACTTTTGTTTAAAATGGCTTTTATGTCCCAACAATTCAGTTATAAAGAAAAACAATAATAAGTATTGAAAATGAGAACAAATAACAAGATGGCAATGGATTGCTCAAAATTGCTCTGACATTTCAAAAATGATTCATTTACAAAGAAAATAACAACACAAATTATTGTTTCCTACAGAAGAAATGTTTTTTACCCGCAAAATCCAGGAAAATTATATGA
>SJYC01090994.1:0-39183 GCA_006408675.1 Madoqua kirkii
CAAAACCAATACAGTACTGTAAAACAGAATAAAGTATTAAGTTAAAAAAAAAGAATACTGGAGTTGGTAGCCATCCCCTCTCCAGGGGATCTTCCTGACCCAGGGATCAAACCCAGGTCTCCCACATTGCAGACAGATTCTTTACCATCTGAGCCACTAGAGAGTATCATTTGAGAAGATATAAAAATGTGAAATGTTCATCAACAGAGAGTGTGTCCTTATTATGGAATAAAGAACAGGTAAATGTATATAGTATAAATGTATATTTGTGTATAAATATGTAATATAAATATATAATAAACAGGAAGTAAATATATACTGCTAAGACTTGTAAAACTATGGCTTGGGCAGAGAATTTAGGTGAAAACAGTTAAATTTCAAAAACTAGTATATGTAATTCTGTTTAAGATAAGTCAATAATTTGTATATTCAGAGAAAAACACTTCTGGAAAAATATGGACAAACTATTAATAATAATTATCTGTGGGGGACTGGAATGACAGAAATCATTTCAGTTTCCCGTGAAGTCTGAATTCTTATAATGGCCATGAATTACTTTTATAATCAGAAAAACAATCAAGACATTTGAAACATAATCAATACACTAGAATTAGATCTTATTGAGTAGACAAATATAATTTTAATGGGAACAAATATAAAACAAAGGACAAGGCCACTGTGTAAGACAAGTTCTTCACTCTCAGAAAGAAAGAAAGTAGAGAAAAGACCAGGAAGGTGTTCTATAAAAATTATTTTTTATTTCATACAAACAGAATCTAACAATATGTGGCCCCGAGTAGCTGCCTTCTTTCACTTATCAGTATGTTCAAGGCTCATTCATGTTCTAGCGGACGTGACTCCATTCAGGACTCCATTCCTTTGCTGCTGAAGGATATTCTATTGTACAGAGATCCTTTGTTGACTTATCCATTCATCAGTTGAGGAACATAAGGACTATTTCCACTTCTGGGCTAGTATGAGTAATGCTGCTGTAAACAACTATAAACAAGTGTTTGTGTGGACGGATGCCTTCATTTCTCTTGGGTATTTCTCTAGGAGTGAAACTGCTGGATCATATAGTAACTGTACTGTTAATCAAATAACTGCCAGACTGTCTCCCAAAACATCGTTTTACATTTTACATTCTTACCAGCAATGTACAAGGGTCCTAATAATTTACAATAGTTACTGTTGTCTTTTTGGTCAGAACCACCCTAGTGGGTATAAAGCAGAATCTCACTGTGGTTTTTATTTGCATGCACCTAAGACATGGCATCCGGTCCCATCACTTCATGGGAAATAGATGGGGAAACAGTGGAAACAGCGTCAGACTTTATTTTGGGGGGCTCCAAAATCACTGAAGATGGTGACTGCAGCCATGAAATTAAAAGAGGCTTACTCCTTGGAAGAAAAGTTATGACCAACCTAGATAGCATATTCAAAAGCAGAGACATCACTTTGCCGACTAAGGTCTGTCTAGTCAAGGCTATGGTTTTCCCAGTGGTCATGTATGCATGTGAGAGTTGGACTGTGAAGAAGGCTGAGCGCCAAAGAACTGGTGCTTTTGAACTGTGGTTTTGGAGAAGACTCTTGAGAGTCCCTTGGACTGCAAGGAGATCCAACCAGTCCATTCTGAAGGAGATCAGCCCTGGGATTTCTTTGGAAGGAATGATGCTAAAGCTGAAACTCCAGTACTTTGGCCATCTCATGCAAAGAGTTGACTCACTGGAAAAGACTCTGATGCTGGGAGGGATTGGGGGCAGGAGGAGAAGGAGACGACAGAGGATGAGATGGCTGGATGGCATCACGGACTGGATGGACGTGAGTCTGAGTGAACTCCGGGAGTTGGTGATGGACAGGGAGGCCTGGCGTGCTGCGATTCATGGGGGTGCAAAGAGTCGGACACAACTGAGCGACTGAACTGAATGACTAATGATACGGAACACCTTTCTACGTGCTTATTCGCCATTTGTTCATCTTTGAAGAAATGTTTATTGAGATCCTCTGCCCATCTTTAAGTTGCATTATTTGCCTTTTCATTACTGAATTGTAAGAGCTCTTTATATATTAAGGATACTAGCCCTTTATCAGATATATAACTTGCAAGTATTTTCTCCTTTTCATGGGTTAACTGTTTTTCCACTTTCTTGATAATGCCCTTTGAAGTACAAAAGTTTTCAAGTTTGATAAAGTACAGTTTACTTATTTTTTTGGTCATTTTTGCTTTTAGTATTATATCTAAGAAATCACTGTCTAGTACAAAGTTATGAAGGTGTATGCCTATGTTTTCTTCTAAGAGTTTTACGGTGTTAGCTTTTATTTGGTCTTTAATACATTTTGAGATAATTTTTGTATATGGTGTTGAGGCAGGGGTCCAAATCTAGCCTTCTGCATATGAATATTCAAGTGTATCCACCACACCATTTTAAAGATTATCCTTTCCTCCACTGAATTGTCTTGGCAACCTTGTCAGAAATCAGTTGACCCTAAATGTGAGGGCTTGCTCCTAGACTCTCAATTCTATACTTCTGATACCTATCCTTATGCCAGTGCCACACTGTTTTGATTACCGTACCTTTCTAGTAAGTTTAAAATGAAGAAGTATGACTCCTCTGATTTTGTCCTTCTTTTTTAAGGTTGTTCTGGCTATTCTGGGTCTCCTGAGTTTCCAAGTGCGTTTCAGGATCAATCTGTGGTAACTGCAGAATCAAGGGGAGCTAAGATCAAGGTCTACCATTCAGGAAATATACAGTTTTTAAGGAAAGCCTGTCTGAGTTTCTGTCATTGCAGACACCCCCACAGCCATACTGTTCTGGGGCTGGACTGTGACCCAGGAGGTTGGCCCATGCCCAGAAATCAAAGGTGATACGTGCTTCTAAAATAACATCCTGACCCCCTGTGCAGCTGTACTACAGAAATGAGGGAGGCAGTGAGGGTGTGGGCACCCTGGCGTGTTCTGGCAAGGGGCACCACGTTAGGAGGACCATGTCCTCAAGAAGATTCATCTGCCAAAGGCAGCTGGGAGGGGCTCAGAAGGAAGCAAATGGAGGAAGAGGGGCTGACGGAGAGGTGATTTTATGTTTTTCAGCCAAGAGGTAATAAAGATTGGAATAGGGCTGTGACACTAGAAATGGCCAGAAAGGAGGCTGTAAAAATACATGTAAGCTATACCCTGTTTGAATAAGAAAATGTGGAAGAAAAAGACGTTCTGCCATTAACTGGACTTGGAGCTGCTGACCAAGATCTTACGTGAGTTATTTTTCCCTCCAAAGTGATCCTCTATCTGGTATTTGTCTTCTTTAGAGCCAATCCTGGTGCTATAAGTTCTATACATACATAATCATAAAATATTCAGTTTAACAAATGGCTGCAGGGCACTTGATACACGTAAAACATTGCTTAAGGCTGATGCTGTAAAAGACAAAACAATACCATGTCTAAGAGCACAGAGGCTCCTGGATGGTTACAAGCAAGTCCCCTCTGAAGAAGGAATGAGCACCATTCATTTCTGCTTAGAGCTTCCTGGGTGCCAGATGCATGAAAAGCTCTTACTTAGAATGAATGTCTCTTTCATATTTATTTATCTTTGGCTGCACCGGGTCTTCGCTGTCGCACTTGGGACGTTCTCGAGTTGCAGAGAGTGGGAGCTGCTCTCTAGCTGTAGAGAGTGGGCTTCTCGTTGCAGTGGCTTTTCTTGTGGAGCACAGGCTTAGCTGCCCCCAGGCATGTGGGATCTTCCCGGACCAGGGATTGAACCTGTTTCCCCTGCACTGGCAGGTGGATTCTTAACCACCAGACCACCAGGAAAGTCCCGAGTGCTTCTTTCCACTTCAAGATTTAACTTTATAATCTGAAATTCTGGCACTGGCAGCTCTGTCCCTCAATCACTGGTTCCAATTTGGGATTTTAAATACACAACCTAATGAAAAGTTAATAGGAGAGTCACAGTGAAACTTCAGATATAGTCACTGTTCTTTCAAAGATAGAGGCAAAAATCTAAAACGGCCCAAGCATGGCAAGGCTAGAAGAAATGATTTGTCTTCAGCTAAATATTTCTTTGATGCACATCTGCTGTCCTACTGTGTGCTAGGTCATGGTCACACCAGAAAGAGCAAGATGTTATCTTTGTTCTCATGGAGCTCAAAGTCTGGAGGGGGCAGACAACAGCCATTCGGCATCACGTGAGTCGTGAAGTTTGTGATGGGAGGAGCACTGAGCCCTGGGGGGAAGCACAGCGTGGAGGTAACTGATTAGTCAGGAGGTATTCGAGAGCTTTCCCAAAGGAAGCAAACCAAATATCAATAGGCTTAGGAAGAATCAGTGCCTGCCGAAGGTGGGGAGGGGCTTCCCATGTGGTGCAGAGGTAAAGCATGCACCTGCCGATGCCAGAGATGCAGAGGCGTGGGTTCACCCCGTGTCGGGAGGGCCCCCGGAGTGACGCTTGCGTGCTCAGTTGCTTCAGTCATGCCGACTCTTTGTGACCCCGTGGCCCCCATGGGGGTAGCCTGCCAGGCTCCTCTGTCCATGGGATTTTTCAGGCAAGAATACTGGAGGTGGCTGCTATGCCCTCCTCCAGGGAATCTTCCGGACCCAAGGATCGAACCCGAGTCTCCTGTGTCTCCTGCGTTTTGCAGGTGGATTCCTCACTGCTGAGTCACAGGGGAAGCCCATCCCCTATGGTGGGAAATGGCAACCCACTCCAGTGTTCTTGCCTGGAGATTTCCGAGGCAAAGGGAAGAGCAAGGTGAAGGCAGAGGCCAGGAGGAGAACCTAGTGCCTGTTGGGAAGTTGAACAGTGAAGACCGTATAAGCCAAAGCAGATGCTGGGAGGTCCGTTCTGTACTCAGCACTGAGCCAAGCACTTTACACAGATGATCTCATCAGCTCCTATGGGACCCCTATGGGGTGAAATTAACAGAAAAAATGAGGAAACTGAGGCACAGCTGAGGACCTCATTCCAGGTAACAGGGTTCATAGCTGGCACAGTTCGATTTTAACCCAAGTAGGGATATCAGATAAAATACAGGTTGCCCAAGTTACATGTGGATTGCAAATATGTGATTTTTTTTTTTTTTTGCAGGGGGGTGGGGGGTGGTGGTGGTGTGGAGATTAAATACCATGCGGTATTTATATTCCTGTATTTTTATTTACTAAATCTGGCAAGCCTAAACTTAGATCCCGGCTGGGTTAACCCAGCCTGACTCCAGAACCTGTGTTCTCAGCTAGGACTGGGAAAGGGTGCGAACACCATCTCCTGGTCAGTGCCAAGAGCAGATGCAGGCAAACACAATCAGGGGAGAGAGAGGGAGCAGCAGTTAGAACTCCTGCGTGTTTCTACGTTGAGATACAAGATGATGATTTCAGGCCCAATCCTTGAAACAACTAGCTCGACCACATTCTTCTCAATGTGTTATTCATCCAATTAGCAACAATCAAAAAGTGTTAATACTACACTTTGTGCTGAGGGCACAGGTAAATGGCTTCTCTTAGCGCGTTGGCTGGAGTGTAAATGGTTTCCTTTATTCAAATTTGACGACCTGCGTACATGCTGACTGTAACATTTTAACACTGGAGAATGTTCCCAACACTGTGTGCAAAAAAAAAAAAAAAGGACAAACAATTTTACTGCAGCCCGTTTGTAAGAGCATAGCAGGGCTTGGAGCTGGAAGAAGAGAGTGAATGCAGGATTTAAGAGGGCACTCACCCCTGGGTTTGTGCAAGTGTTGGCCCTGCATTAGCACAATCCTGAAAGCAAGTGCCTCCTTAAATTCTGTTCTCTAGATGGCTCCTTTGTTTCACAGGTTCCCCAGTCCTGCAGCCTATCATCACTGAGGATCTAAGGGAACACAGACAGCAGACCGGGTAAATAAATAACAGTCAATCCATACAATGAAATACCATGTAGCCACACACAAAATAAGATAGACTTGTCTACACTATGGGAAAAAACAAGATCAAGACTTTGTGCGTAATTTGCTACTTTTTATGCAAAAAAGGAGAAATATATACATACATATGTGCATATCTGTTGCTGTTTAGTCACTAAGTCATGACTGACCGCATGGACTGTAGCCCCGCCAAGCTCCTCTGTCCATGGGATTTCCCAGGCAAGAATACTGGAGTGGGTTGCCATTTCCTTCTCTAGGGGATCTTACTGACCCAAGGATCGAACCTACGTTTACTGCATTGCAAGGAAACTGAGCCACCAAGGAAGATTGTACATATATTATTATATCTTAAAAATTGGTTTTGTGTGTTGCCTCTAAGGAGGGAAAGTGGGTTAGGAGGGGACCTTTTATACATTCTTTTGTAACTTTTGAATGCTGGTCCATATAAATATATTCAGTGGGAGAAAGTGAGGGTGGGATAATTTGAGACATCAGGATTGAAATATATATTACCAATATAAATCAGACGACCAGTGCAAGTTTGATGGATGAAGCAGGGCACTGAAAGGGAAAACCCAGAGGGATAGCGTGGGAAGAGACGTGGAAGGGAGGTCCAGGATCGGGGGGACACATGTATACTCATGGCTGATTTACGTTCCGTTCAGTTGCTGTCGTGTCCGACTATTTGTGACCCCATGAATCGGAGCATGCCAGGCCCCCCGTCCATCACCAACTCCGGGAGTTCAGTCAGAGTCACATCCATCGAGTCAGTGATGCCATCCAGCCATCTCATCCTCTGTCGTCCCCTTCTCCTCCTGCCCCCAATCCCTCTCAGCATCAGAGTCTTTTCCAATGAGTCAACTCTTCGCACGAGGTGGCCAAAGTTGCTGTATGGCAAAAGCTATCACAATATTGTAATTATCCTACAATTAAAATTGATTAAAAAAACAAAATGTAAGATTATGAAAATAAAATTTAAGTAAAAATATGCCTAGAAATGTACTTGGAAACTGACAGTTGTCTCTGGTAAGAAAACTGTCATGGGACGGGGTAGGGGGGGGGTGGAGTTGGGGGGAAGATGACTAATTTACCCATTACTTACACACATACAGGATTTGATCCCCTCTCTCATATGAACATATTACCTTAAAAACTGAACATATAACAAACTGCATGTATGTTAATTACATATACATTACACTGCCTGTGCAGACACATGCACTTATATGTTTCTAATCAGAAAGTCATTAGAAGTGAACAAAACTAGATGCCTTTATACAGATGCTAGACAAGCCCAAACAAGAATCCAAATGTAGGTTTGGCAAGCATCTGGCATCATTTATCTCCCCGGAGGTGGCACCAGAGCCACTGATAAGAGCAGTGTGGGACCAGGCTTTTCTCATCTGTGGAGAAGGAAGCCTTCGCCCTAAAAACCGAGAATGCTGGATTCTCTTCCGTATTCCTCTTAACTGTCCCTGATATCAGACACCCATGTGTGTCCCGGCTTCAGCCGCTAGCAAGTCCTTCTCAAAGAGGTTTTCTGTGTCTGTGTGCTCAGTGCTGTCTCCCAGGGATCTGTGTTTAGGCTAAAGAACCTCCTTCTTCTCTAAATTTCTGACATTAACTTGGCATTTCAATTTTATGCAGGTCTATCAAAGCTTAGTTTACAGCTCAACACAATCAAACAAAATTATTGGTTGTTACGAGGACAAAACACAATTAAATTCTTTGGGGCATGGTAGATTAAAAGTAAACATCAGAATGTACGTGGGATAGCTATTTGTGGAATACTGCCATAATATCTCAGAGGCGATGGTTAAAAAACCCTTGGAAGGATGAGATGAACTCTTGGTCATGTAGCTTTTCTTAGGATTTCAATGCATTACGATTCATTGTTTATTGAGAATCCGAGTAGTTACTTCATTTCCAAGAATCCAAGTGTACACGCCACTGACATTTTCCCCCCAAGACTAGGGTTCCACCTCCTAAAGGGAAAATAATCACCATGCGTCATGTAAAGTTTATCTCAACCAGAAGTGTAGGCAGACACTGCAGAAATTTTTGTGCTTACCTGCCAAGCACAAAACATCATGATCATATACATTTCTTTTCCCCTTTGGGGGAAAAGAGAAATAGAAGCTGCTGCAAAGCACTGGAGAATATAACCGGGTTGCAGAAAAAACAGAACAAGAAACAAGCACCGAACCCACGTGTTTCCATTGCCTGTGAACCACCCACCCCAGCTGGCAACATGCAGCAACGCAAAATCCCACCAGCATATTACTAATAAGAATCTTCCACCTCTGAGACTTTCAAAATACTGTCTCTCTCTGTGGGAGTCATCTAAATAAGAGATGCTGTGAAAGGATTTCAACAGGGTTATGAATGTATTTGGGCTTCCCTGGTGGCTCAATCAAGAATCCACGTGCAATGCAAGAGATTCAGGTTCGATCCCTGGGTCAGAAAGATCCCTTGGAGAAGGGAATGGTTACCCACTCCAGTATTCTTACCTGGAGAATTCCATGGACAGAGGAGCCTGGAGGGCTACAGTCCATGAGATCGCAAAGAATCGGACACAACCAAGCTACTAACACTAATGAATATAGTTACTGGTTTAGTGAGAAGTTTATCCTCTTTTTTTCCCCAATATGAACAAGGAAACCAATGTTTTCAGTAGCAAAGCGACAAGAAAGGATGTTGCTTAGTTAATGAAAATAAGACCTCTATACACCCCAGTCGCTGTAGGCATGAGAACTCAAACGAGAACTGATGATAATACACTCAGCCACTGTCAGGAAAATTTAAATGAAATAGAACAGTAGAGAAACAGTCAGGTGAGGCAAATGGGCTAGCCATTCAGGCGGATCTAGCACGGACTTCCCAGCTCAATACCAACAACGGTGAAAAGGACAACACAATCAATACAGCCCTCGAGGAAGCCCATTCTGAGCAGTCACTCGCAGACCAAATGATTTCTCCAGCTGAGCCTGGTGGAGAGGAGGCAGATGAGTCAGCCTGCGATGGGGAAGGATTTCCTGGTGAGAGCCTGCCGCTGCTGCTGGTGTGCTCCGTCCAGTCCTTTAACCCCAGTCCCTCTTGCCTGCCCCAGCTGCCAGGTGCTTCCTTCTGTCTGGGATCTCATGCAGACCCTGGCTTCCCCACGGCCCCCTGAGGCTGGGATGTGCAGTGTGAGCGGCCTCCAGCAGCATTTCCTCTGCATGGTGAAGACGCTCTGGTAGATGTGTATGGACTGGGTCTAACTTGGCTGAGTACAGGAATTAATGGGGTTGAGGGCGAGGGCTTCCCTGGTGGTCCAGGGAAGACCACCTTAAGAATCCACCTTGCCATGCGGGGGACATCAGTTTGATCCCTGGTCTGGGAAGATTCCACGTGCTGCAGGGCAAGTAATAAGCCTGTGCTCCACAAGAGAAGCCGCCGCAATGAGAAGCCGAGCACCACAACTGGGGAGTAAGTGTTGCTCGCTGCACCTAGAGAGTCTGCTCAAGCAGTGAAGACCCACAGAGCCAAAAATAAATCAATACATTTCTTAAAAAGAAATTAATCGGAAGATTTGGGGCTTTGCATGAGACACCCATCTCTTGCCCCTCCTCTTCCTAATTTCAGCAGTAGGTTACGGGCTAGGCAGCCTCAGAACCCATGTTCTTTGGTCCAGACTTTCTGAGAAGAATGGAAGTCCAGCAGCTTCTTTACCCAGCTTCAAACCAACTTCTACATATACAAACTATTCCTCTGTCTTCTAAACTCTCTTCTCCTAACAGCTGTAGCCAATTCTTAGGCAATTAAAGGCATGGCGTACAGCTTGTTGCAATCTGTGAAGCTGTAACAGGTAGAAGCAGCGGCCTCTTATGGGCTGAATTGCACCTCCTTCCCCACAGTTCATATGCTGAAATCTTAAACCCTGTCCAGGAAAGCTAGCCCCTTGTCCTCTACTTAAATTTCTCTTGGGACATTTCCTGGCGGTCCAGTTATTAAGAATCATCTTGTAGGGCAGGGGACGTGGGCTTGATCCCTGAGTCGGGGAGATCCCCTGGATCAGGAAATGGCAATCCACTCCTATATTCTTGTCTGGGAAATCCCACAGACAGAGGAGTTTGGCAGGCTACAATCCATTGGATTGCAAACAGTCAGACATGATTGAGTAACTGAACACGCCTGGTGGGGCTGGGATCCCACACCCAGTGGAGAAACCAGGCCCGCATGCTGCAACTACTGAGCCGCTGTGTCACAACTGTGGTGTCCATGTACCGCAACAAGGGATCCCATGTGCTCCCGGTAAGACCCAAGTCAAATACATGAATAATAAATATTAAAAAAAAAAATTCCTCTCCATCCATCCTTCCTGCATCACAGAAACCAGCAAGACTTGGTTTCCCCTGGCCTGGTTAGAGCTCACTGCCCAGAGGACCACCATACTCTCTAGGCTGATGTGAACAGCCCTGGACAATGTGTCCCCACACAGCCAGGCCACCAGCCTGTCGAATCGCTCACTCACCTCTCCGGTCACAAACTATTCACATTTTGTAGATGTATCCTTCTTCTATTTTATCCCATCTGATTCTCACATCGTCCCTTTGATGACCCAATGGATGACCTTATGGCGTCTTATGCGAGAGACATCTTCTGAAAACTTTGCCTAATTCACAAACCTTGCCTATTTCCAGACTACTCCTGAAACAAGATGGTACTGCTTACCAGCTGAAGTGTCCCTGCTGCTTTGCAAAAGCACCAGGAGGTTTGCCTTTACTCATCAATAGCTTCATCAGCTCTAAAATGAGCCGATTCTAGACAAAGGTGTGATCTGAAGGGATCTGAATTACTTCAAAGCTAAACAGAGGCTTTTTTTTTTTTGGTATCACTATTTGGGGTTCATATAGTATTGTTCTGTTCCATCTCATTGTTCTGTTACCACTGTTTACAGACAACCAAATCAAGGCTTCCTGCGGAGAGGACCGAG
Source organism: Madoqua kirkii (assembly GCA_006408675.1). Taxonomy (NCBI): domain Eukaryota; kingdom Metazoa; phylum Chordata; class Mammalia; order Artiodactyla; family Bovidae; genus Madoqua; species Madoqua kirkii. The sequence continues at coordinate 10,864 of SJYC01090994.1, forward strand.
GCGTGCGGACTCAGACTTGAGCTACATGGAACCCAGGGCCCAGTCTCAGAGGTGTGGGCTGGGGATGGGCCCATCAGCAGGGCTCACTGCTGGGGCCTCAGAAATGGGGAAACCTCATGTTTTAAATCTCAGTCTGTAACCAACTAGCTGTGTTCTTCTGGCAATAATCAGTGTATCAAGCAGCCCTCGCTATCATCATGAGGGTTCCTATCTCATTGGACGACAGTGCTCTCACCGAGATACCGCTGCTGCCTCAACTGCGCTGCCCTCAGTTCCCAGGGAAGAAGTAGCAACAGTGACTTCAACGTGTCTTATTTTCAATGAATGGAAAAAGATGAAACCAACGACAGGGGACTTCCCTGGTGGCCCGCGGTTAAGACTCCCTGCTTCCACTGCAGCGGGCATGGGTTTGACCCCTGCTCAGGGAAGGAAAATCTCACATGCTGAGTGGCATGGCCAAAACAGACAGACAGACAGAACAGTGACGCATGGGGCCAGGTACCCGGGACAGAGTGAGGGATGAGACGGACACATGCCTTTCCCCCTGAAGCTCCGGGTGTGAACACAAGGCGACACTGGAGCCGCCAGGAGGAGGGCACTTCTCGCACGCAGTGCCGGGGACCATCCCCACAGCGTCCATCGACGAATCACCGCCTCAGTGACAGCAAAGAACCGACCACCCTCACAGGCTTTCGACCACGAACAACTTGACCCCTGGGCTTATGAGGTATGGTTAGTATTTCCAATGTGCAGAATAGAGAATTCCTGAAATATATCCAGTTTAATCAATCAGACAGGCACTCCAGGTCATGGGAATAGGGAATTCATAGCAGTAAATCCTTTGATCAAGTCATCATATCTGCCAAAGGGAGGCCGCTGGAATTGCAGGGGAGACTCTGGGTACCAATGACATTTTCTCGAGCATTCCATTCTGAGGGAATGATTCAATTCTCCAAATAGAGATGAGGTGCTACAGTTTCTGAATTCATCATAATCCTGCATTATGAACATTATAATGTGGGTTTATTAACTTGCAAAATTTGTAAAGTATCCCCTTTGTAGCAACTAACAGTACTGAAAGAAAACTTTTAACCTGATACAGTGGTCTTCATTCTAAAAATGTATTGGGTGCGGAAGTTCATTCATAAACTGACCATTTGAAATGCAACGAGGGTTTGTCACAGAAATAACACTGCAATTGGTGATTAGATCTCAGGCTAACTCACAAAAACTTTTTTTTTTTTCCATCACAACACAGATGAATGTACTAATTCAACCACACAAGAGTTATAATCAAGATCTTCTCCCTAGTGACAATTTACTTTCCAGTAAATATTTGAGATTTGTTATTGCCAGATTTTCTGTCTTTTCTTCACTTCAAAATTCTCTTACCAGCTAGCATAGGAACCTAACCACTATTTATACCCATAGGTAACAAATGATCATGTGGGAATATAATATACTAGAGAAGAGACATGTACTATGTGAAATATTAAGTATATTAAGTGCATCTGACTAGAGAGTTGGAGAAGGAAATGGCAGTCCATTGCAGTATTCTTGCATGGAAAATCCCATGGACAGAGGAGACTGGCAGGCTCCAGTCCATGGAGTCGTAAGAGCCAGACTCCACTTAGCGACTAAAACACCACCGAGGGTTGGTAAAGGTATAAATAATCATGTAGCTATTTATTCTTAGAAACACTATTTGCAACGTTAATAGAAGTAAACTGTATGAAATGAGAGGTTTGGGGATAACATATGTGATGAAGCAAGGAAGGTAAAGATGAAGGGTCTGTAGGCTGATTATACTCTGGAGATTCCAAAGAAAGAGTCAGGTAAGTCAAAGTCACAGAGTCTGACTAAGTGAAGCATAGAACTCTTCTGGTTACTCAGAAGCTCACTCTATAAGAAGAAATAACAAACCTATTATCAGCTCTCACTCATGGAATCCTTCAGTTCAATTCAGTCGCTCAGTTGTGTCCGACTCTTTGGGACCCCATGAACTGCAGCACACCAGGCGTCCCTGTCTATCGCTAACTCCCGGAGTTCACTCAAACTCACGTCCATCGAGTCGGTGATGCCATCCAGCCATCTCATCCTCGGTCGTCCCCTTCTCCTGCCCGCAATCCCTCCCAGCATCAGTCTTTTCCAATGAGTCAACTCTTTGCATGAGGTGGCCAAAGTACTGGAGTTCCAGCTTTAGCATCATTCCTTCCAAAGAACACCCAGGACCAATCTCCTTTAGCATGGACTGGTTGGATCTCCTTGCAGTCCAAGGGACTCTCAAGGGTCTTCTCCAACACCACAGTTCAAAAGCATCAATTCTTCGGTGCTCAGCTTTCTTCATAGTCCAACTCTCACATCCATACACGACCAGTGGAAAAACCATAGCCTTGACTAGACAGACCTTTGCTGGCAAAGTAACATCTCTGCTTTTGAATATGCCATCTAGGTTACATGGAATCCTTACTGTGTGCTAATAAGCATCTGCATGACTACACCATAACAAGCCTGTTACTCTACTACAGCTTGTGGCAGGTTGGGTTGACCAGCTGACTGGGGCTCTTCCTCAGGCTAATACTATTCTAATGAGTAAAACCACACTGGTTAAAGTGAACTATAACCAGGGGAGAGGAAAACAGTTCTGTAGTGCAGAAGGGATGGGTAAAGAGGAATTTAAGTACAGGATAAAGGGTTAGCTCTCCTGAAGTACAGCCTGGGTGGTAACTGGATGGGGGACATCCAGAGTCTGGGAGCTCGGAGCATCTCAGGCACTGAGGGTGTCTATCATCTTGTCTGCCTCACAATCACCACCACTGTCAGCAAAGATGTCTGGAGCTCCTTGCTGCCATCTTGCCCTGCCGGCTGCCATCTCTGCACAAGGAGGAGGCCCCAGAGGGTCAGTGGAGGTCGACATACACCACTCCTCAGGGAAGCTGGAGGAATTCCACTGTGCCCCCTGGTCCTTGTGTACAAACCAGAACAGTGAAGAAGTTTGAGGGCAACGGGAACACCTGAGACACATACTCAGGATGTTATTAAGGTTAAATGTCGGGATGTTACGAGGTTAATGTTGAGATGTTATAAGGTTAAATGTTCAGATTTGCCTAGACTTAGACATTATTTGATCAGCTTAAAAATCCTAAATACAACAGTATACTCAAGGGTTTTACAAATTGAAGAAAAAAAATGTAAGGGAAATAATCCCATCAAACTATACCTTCAGTTTGTGTTCTTTATTAATTATATCTGATAAAGACATGGATTCATAATTATCTTATCATTGTGTTCATTGTGCCGAAAAACAGTGTCTGCAGCAGCTGTGAAAGGCTGAGAGCCACAAAACTGTTTTTATAAAACCATTAAGCAGAAATGACTCAGGAAAGAAAAAAAACAGGGATAATTATGTTTGGTGAGACTGAGAGAGCTAAAAGCCATCTTAAAAATCATAACAGAACCTTCCAGTTAAAGATGGCAGATTGAAAACACACACTTTCCTCTGTTCTTTCCACAGGCCATACTACAAAGACAGTAAATTTCCCAGAACAGAGATAATAGAGGAAGAGAAAAAAGCCACAGATATTTGGAAACCAGAAAGCAGATGGACGAGTGGTAACAGGGTTAGCTAGTTTAGAAAGTTAAATACTCACCTGACAGTGGGAAAAGCTAAGAAGCAAATGGCTTGGTACAACCACTCTGGAAAACTCTTGGGAGGGTATTTAGCAAAGATAAACCTACATCTTTCTGGTGACCCGGCAATTCCATTCCCAGGAATATAAAAAATTAAACGCACAGGTCTATTAACGACATGAACACCCTGTCTGGACTCCTGACTCGCAGAAACTGTTGCCTAGTAAATGTGTGTTATTTTAAGCCAAAAAAAAAAAAAAAGAGAGAGACATGATCAAGAAGATTCATGGAAGCTTTATTCATAAAAATCCCCAAAGATAAATGACCCAGATATCCATTAACCGTAGAATGAGTAAAGAACCTATGATGCAGTCACTAGATGGATGTATACACAGCAATAATAAAGAACTAATAGCTGCTGCATGCAATGACAGGGACGAATCTTAGACATTATGTAACAGAAGAAGCCGGAAGACCAGGTACTGTACGGTTCCGTTAAGAGCAGGCAAAGCCAGTGATGGGGACAGAAAGGTCACTGACAAAGGGACACGAGGGAGGCTTCGCGTGTGTGGCAGATGTTCTCCATCTCTGAGTGGTGGTTAGGGTGGATTCACATTTTCAAACTCTTCACTTCAGATTAATTGCATTTCAATTTATTTACATTAAATCTCAATGTTTAAAAAATGTGTGGAAAATGAATGAAAAGAAAAAAGAAATCTGCTTCATGTTTCAGGCTCAGACCCTGGAATTTGTGGTGACAGGTATCCTTGGAAATGGGAGTGAAAGGGGAAACAAAGAAAGACCTAAAGACACTGGTATTGGGGATGGGGTAGGGCTCCACGGTGGTAGAGACCACGGAACACAAGCCCTCCCACAAGAAGAGTCCAGTCAGCTTTCTAACACTGCACTAGTTTCATGGTGTGTGTGTGTGTGTGCTACACCCTCAAACTGGAGTGGACAGCCAGATCAACAGACACCTGAAGGACGTGTACGACATGAAAAAGACTCCCAAACGATCAAAACATGGGGAAACAGACTGCCTAGCGAAAAGAAATATTACCGAACATTTGATGCCCAGCCCAAACTGCCAATTTAATGTGAGGGTAGACTGAAGATATTTTCAGATGTAATTTCTACTCCAAAAGCTGCAAGAGGATCTAATCCATCTAAAAAGGAAAGAAACAAGGATCCAACATGAGAGAGAGGTAGTCATCCCTCGAACAGGAATGGAAATTGACAGCTGTTAAAGAATAACCAGTCTGTGAAACTGATACAGTGCCTAATATTTTTTTAATGTAGTGACATACCTGCCAAAGGTATGTGCACTTAAAACCTTTTGAAGAAAAGACTGACATTGATCCAGTACACTTTAAAAACTGAGAAATTTTATTTTAAAAAATGCAAATAAAATTTTCAGGGGAAATAAACACAGCATACTTCATAGACAGAGGAGCCTGGTGGGCTACAGCTCATTGGGTTGCAAAGAGTCAGATACAACTTAGCGACTAAACAACAGCAACTACATGGCTCAGTGGAGAGCAGTGTTTAAAATACTGTATAAATGGATGAATTACTAGAAATATGGAATACAATATAACCAAAATTAGGATTTAACAAAGATGCAAATTCAATCAACAACAACAAGCAGATTCAGAAACAGCAGCTACATATGTTATTTAGAATGATGGAAGTGATTATGAACAAAATTAGCAAAAATCACTGATGGTGATGGACACTGGAATGACCAGTGGGCAGGTAAGGAGTCGTGAGCTGCTGCTGCTCACAGCGTCCTGTGTACAATCTGACTCACTAATCTGTGTGTACATATAGTATATACAACATTGACAAAGATGAAAAACTAAGCCAAAAAAGCAAAACTTTTAATCATAACTCTTTGTTTTCTATAAAACAGCAAGTCCATAACGTATATAAACCAGTACACAGTAATTTTTATGATTAAAATCACTTTCCTGTCCCCAAAGGTATTTAAATGTCTGGCTCCAGAAGGCAGTTCAGCTCCCTTACATGTCTGCAGGTTTCCCACGAGCCTTCACCAGAGCAGATGAAGTGAGGGGTGGAAGCTGCACATGGTGGGTCGTGGGTCTCGGCGTGCACCCCATGAAGACCACCAGGCAAGTGGGCCTCTGGCAGTACAGAGCTCGGCCAGGGCCCAAGATTAAAGGGCTCCTCTGTCTTCCCTTTGCTCAACCACTCCCTCACACCTAACCACTCCCCCAAGCACAGCACCGGACTTCAGAGACCAGGCATGGCAGGGAAATGCAGGACGGGAATGGGGTGAGGGACTTCCCTGGTGGTCCAGTGGCTAAGACTCTGTGCTCCCAATGCGTGGGGCCCGAGTTCAGTTCCTGGTCAGGAAACTAGATTGTGTATGCCACAACTAAAGATTCCATGTGCCAAAACTAAGACTGGGTACAGCCAAATACATAGATACTTTTTCATAAAAAGCATTAAGAGAAAATAAAATGGAGTGGGCCATGCCAGTGGGCAGAGAAGAAGAAGGGTCCCTGACTGTCTGAAGGATCAGCTGGAGAGACTTGAATCGCCTCCATCACAAGTATACAGATGTCCGGGGAGATCCTAGGTGCAGCTCCTTTTTACGGGCCTGAAAATCTGTCCCTCTGATATACTCCATAGAACAATATTTATTTTTCCCTTTTTAAAAAATTATTTATTTATGACTGCTCTGGGTCTTTCTCGCTGCACAGGCTTTCTCTAGTTGTGACGTGTGGGCTTCTCATGGAGGTGGCTTCTCTTGAGTAGAGCACAGTCTCTGGGGTGAGGGGGCTCAGTAGTTGTGGCGCATGGGCTTAGCTGCCTGGAGGCATGCGGAATCTTCCCAGACCAGGGATCAAACCTGTGGTGCTTGCATTGCGGTACTCACTGTACCGCCAGGGAAGTCCTAACTTTCCCTTCTCATCTCTTGGCGGAAAGAGAGGCATGAGCAGCCTATGACCATAAAGCAATCTGCACCAAGATCCAGGTGCCCCTTCCCCAAAGATAAATTGCACGCAGTGTAACAATATGCCTAATTATACTGCCTGCTTTAATAGGACTGTTATGAAGACGAAGTGAGTTCATCCTTGCAAAGCACTTAGAACAAAGCCTGGCACACAGCAAGCTGTATAAATGTTAGTTACATAAACGAAGTAAAACGAAGGAAGAGAATATGGTGTGTTTGCAAAGGTGTTATGAGAAGTCTCCGTCCAGAAGCCATGTTCACACGTTGATGAAGTGTTTCTATGAGAGATTAAACAGGGCCTGCCCCCTCAGAGCCCCCACGAGCAGAGAAAAGTTATATTTGGATGAAACCAAATGGTGGAAGAGTAGTTTGGAATCTAAGATGCTATACAGACAATCTATCTCAAAAAATACTTTTAACAATTTTTTAAAAGTTAATGTGACAGAGTGATAAATATTTGGGGTTTTTTTTTTTTTGGACCCTTCTTATACAAATGTACTTATTTACAAAACAGAAACAGACTCACAGATTTCAAAAACAAACGGTGTTACCAAAGGGGAAAGGAGACAAAGGTGATAAATTAAGAGTTTGGGATTAACATACACACACTACTAGTTATCTGGGGAAGGGAATGGTTACCCACTCCAGTATTCTTGCCTGGAGAATTCCTTGGACAGAGGAGTCTGGTGATCTACAGCCCATGGGGTCACAAAGAGTCAGACATGACTTTCAACACTACATATGAAATAGAAAATCAACAAGGACCCACTGTATAGCAAAAGGAACTCTAGAACTCTACTCAAAATCATGTAATAACCTATACAATTAGAGAATCTGAGAAAAAAAAAAGAATATACGTATTGATATAACTGAACCACTTTGCTGTACACCTGAAACACAGCACTGTAAATCAACTATGTCAATAAAATTGAAAGCAAACCAAAAAACCTCCCCAGGTGCAATGTTCTTATTGCTCACAGCTTTTCTGAAGAACAGAAAGTTAACAGATGGTCTAAGTTTACCCCTGCCTTATCAAAGAATTCTATGAACCACACCAGGTCCGAAGAGGCCAGAGGGGCCAGCTGAGACACAAGAAGAAAAGGGACACTGGAGCTGGGCAGCAACAGGGCTCAAGGCCACCAGATGATGACCACAGAGCGAACAGCAGAAAGGAACAGCTGGAAGGAACATGTGAGTAATTTTCTGACTTCTTGGTATTCACCCCCTCGGTAGTAGGGGATGCCTGCCTGCAAGACTAAAGGATCTGGCTACTTTTTCTTTTTTTTTTCTGTAAAAATTACCAAGGAAAAGTCATCGTGACAATAAGAATGCCTGATGCCCACACATGATCAGTTGCTAACAGGGTATGTGATGCAGTAGAGGGCTTGTATCATGAAATCCATGAGATAATCCACACATCCATCAGTAAAGGAGGGTGTGTTCTTTCTTCTTGGGGAGGGGTGTTAAGAGGGGTTCCTTAAGCCATAGATATGGAATGGTACCCTTCCATTATAAATAATTTTCTACAAAGAACCAGATGTGGAGCTAAAGGCAGGAATAAAGGAATGCACAACTCAAACACTGTGCCTGCTTTCAGTGAAGATGGTTTTGGACCATGCTATCCTCACCACTGAGCCAACCTTTATAGCACCCAAACCAGTGAATCTCCAACCCTATCCCCAGGATGAGAGAGGAAAGTATGGCTCGTTGGTAGTCATGTGATTCTCTAAGAGACCAGCCTCTTGAAAGCCCAGGCAGTCCCACAACACAAGGCACGATGGAGCAAAACAGGGAGGGACCCTGAAGTTCATGTCAATGCCTGGTTAGTAACAGACCCAACAAGCGGACTGCTGGGCCCCAAGCTGCTGGAAGACTGCTAGTGAACACGTGAGTTCCCTGCAGAGAAATCATCAGACCAAAGTCTCTATAAGGCAGCAGTTATTTCTGTGTTGGGAACAACCTCCTGCAAATTCCAGCAGCACTTTAGACTATTTGATAATAGCAAGGCAAATCATATGCAGGCTCATATAGACTCAGAGAGAGAAAATGAATAACAGGCAAGAGCTTGGAACTAGAAGAAAAACATAAGGTACCAGTTCTTTTTTTTTAATATTTAATATTTGTTTATTTGGCTGTGCCAGTCTTAGTTGCTGCACACAGGATATTCATTGCATCATGCAGGGTCTTTCATCCATGCATTGGGAACTCTCTAGCTGTGGCAAGGGGGCTTAGTTGCTCCACAGCATCAAAGATGTTAGTTCCCCGACCAAGGGTTGAACCCACGTCCCCTGCATTGCAAGGCAGATTCTTAACCACTGGACCATCAGGGAAAAATCCCTAGGTACTAGTTCTTAATTATTCTTCCTAACACAGAGTTGGGATCCACTCTGCAGATCTGTTGCTACAAAATCACTCCTTAAGTTATATATTCAATGTAGGAGGAAATGATTTCTTTTGAAGGACATACATGAAATTTTTTTCCTGAAAATTTTAAAATTTCTCATCTGATGAGTTCTCATATTTGGAAGCGTCCATCATACCACACAGTAAATTATTTGCCAGGCCTTGAACTGCAAAACCAAAACACAATCAAAAATATTTTCTCCATACTGACTTCAGCGTTGGCCTTGATCACAGAAATCACAGTGTCCCCCTTCCCTAAAACACGCACTACAGTCACTCAGAATTCTAGTAGCTGTCAGTTGGGTGCCCTGCAGCTTGGAGGGCCCTGGTCCAGATGTTCTCGAGTCACTCTACTTGGAGGTAATCTGAACAGAAGGGTTGGGAAGAGGAAGGGAAGGATGAGGACAGCCAATCAGAAGATGCGTTTTCCCACTGTATCCTGGTAAATCTGGACTTGAGGTCAGCACCCTCGTGCCTGCTGGGCGGGAGGAAGTCAAGATACACAAAACAGGCCAGGAATACGGGAGGCAGTTGCGGTGAACCACAAAATGAGGAAGACACCGAACATTTATAAAGAGAACAAACACTGCCAGAGAAAAGGGAGACTGGCAAAGAGAGGACATACCTAGGTATGCACCACCGCAGAACACATTCTTAACAAATCTTCTTAAAGAGGCAGATCCTGAGCGAAGCAGATCTATGGTGAAAATGTTTCTATCTTGAAGCAGAAAAAGTAATACTACTTGTGGCTGATTCATGTTGAAGTTTGACAGAAAACCACAAAATTCTGTAAAGCAATTACCCTTCAATTAAAAAATAAATAAATTTAAAAATATCCTGAAGGACTTTGCTGGTGGTCCAGTGGTTAAGAATCTGCCTTGCAATGCAGGAGATGAGCGTTCAATCCCTGGCTGGGGAACCAAGATCCCACATGCTTGGGGCAACTAAGCCCGAGCACTGCATCAAAAGAAGCCCCTGTGCTCTGGAGCCTGTGAGCTGCAACTACGGAGCCACAGCTAGAGAGTCTGTGCTCTGAAATGACGATCTCACATGCTGTAAGACCCAACACAGCTGAATAAAATATAATCATAATCTGAACATCGAAAATATTTTTACTTAAGGGGCTCTGATCATTCTTTTATTTTAGTGAATGTGTAAAAATTATGAAGGATGCTGTGTTCTTAATGAAGGGACATTATGCAGCCATACACAACGATGCTTATAATAATAAGGAGGCTTGTTTATGTTCCATGAAAAGTCGCCAGCACCCAAAACTGCAAATAATGTATGACCTCAGCTATGCAGAACACATTTAAGATTAGGAAGGACATATGCCACAAATGTTAATAGCTACTGCCTCTGGGTACTGTAGAGTTATGAGTGATTTCTCTCATTATCCTTCTTCCCAAATTTCTTTCAGTTGAGCATCTATCACTTTAATAATCAGAAAAACCATATACATTAAAAAAACAGGTTGCAGGGATGAAATATCTCCCATATTTTAGTTCACACACACAGAACTGTAAGCTGTGAACATGAATATAGATGATCATTGTTTCATTTATCCTGAAATAAGAATACTGGGGCTTTCTGGAATAATAAAGGGCAAAAGCTCTGGCAAAGTGCCTTACCTGCTCAAACAGAAAATGATTATGCAAATTACTTAGTCTTAGAGTAGGGACTAACCATGGGGTAAATGCTTCTTAAATAGCCTACCATCCAAGGCCCTGTACTAAAAATTATAACCCTGCTCATAGAATGAATGTCACCTCATTAGAGCCCAAATGTAAAATCACCCCTAATTATAGTTGCAATATTATTAGCAAGCTGTTTTTTTTTTTACCAAAACATGTTTAAGGTAGAAGCTAAATTCTGTCAGGCTAATAATCATTGCACCCTGGTAGAAAAAAAAAGTCAAACGTAGAGGCTTTCACAGGATCAGCTATAATCATTCTAGAGACAGCACAGCATCGTGGAAGGTGAGACCCAGAGGGAGGGAGGGAGGTTTGGGTTTGAGCCTTGGTTCTGCCACCAACAGAGATGCACGACCTCAAGCAAGTCATTTATTCTTCCTGAGATTCCATTTCTAATTGCAAAATAAGTATAATAATGTCCACCTTGCCAGAACTGCCATGAGAATAAGGAAAATGCATCTGAGAGTGACTAATGCCTGGCTCATACTTGGACAGTTGACAAATAAATGAACAAATAACCAAAGTGGGTGGATTTTTTTCCTACTTGTCCACTAACACCAAAGTACTTTTTCTGATAAATACTGGGGCAGCAGTAAGCTAGCCTAACTCCCATTTCTTCCCTTTTTTCCCCTGTTCACCTCCAATATAGAGGCTAGAAAAGCTAGCCATGTGGTTTCCAAACTTCTTTCTAACAAGTAACAAAGTGATATAGGCAGAAATTGACTGGGTGGATTCTAGGGAAACTGATTTCTAAATGAGAGGATCAGATGTCAGTGGTACTGTCTCCATACCTTCCTTCTCTGAAATGTGGAGACAATGGCTGGGCTGCAGCAGCCATCTTGTACTTATGAGGAAAGAAACAAGAACATGGCAGAGATGCCCCATCACAATAGTGTTAATCAACTTGACTGATGCCAGGAGCTGCTTATCTTTAGATTTGTTGTTAATAGCTTCCCTAATAGCTCAGTTGGTAAAGAGTCCACCTGCAATGCAGGAGATCCTGGTTTGATTCCTGGGTTGGGAAGATCTGCTGGAGAAGGGAAACGCTACCCACTCCAGTATTCTGGCCTAGAGAATTACATGGACTACACAGTCCATGGGGTTGCAAAGAGTTGGACACGACTGAGCGATTTGGACACGACTGAGCGATTTGCACTCACTCAAGAAAAATAAGCCCTACCTTATTTAAGCTACTTTAAAACAAACAAACAAAAAAAACTTACAACCAAAGCCTTCATGAAGAACACAAATCATGAGTATAATTAGGCCTGGTGCTTGCTCTCTTACTGTCTACTGAGGATAAGAATAATAAAAAAGGACTCACAAATGAATGTAAACTTAGAATGCACAGTCAGTCCTCCATTTCCACAGGTGCTATGTCTATACTCAATCAACTGCATATGGAAAAGATTTGGGGGAAAAAATTCTAACATGTTCCAAAAATCAAAACTTGAACTTGCTGTGTGCTAGCAATTATTTACATAGCATTTACACTGTATTTACAACTATTTTCATAGTATTTACATCATATTAGGTATTATAAGTGGGCTTCCCTGGTGGCTCAGATGGTAAAGAGTCTGCCTGCAATGCAGGAGACCCAGGTTCCATCTTGGAATTGGGAAGATCTCCTGGTGTATTGTAAGTAATCTTGAGATGATGGAATGTATCCTGGAAGACATCTGCAAATTACATGCAAATACTACATCATTTTACATAAGGAACTTGAGAATCCACAGGTTTTAGCATCTGAAGTCGGGAAGGGTCCTGGAACTAATTGCTCCATGGATAATGAGGGACAACTATATTTTTAGTGTTTTTTTAAGAAGGAGCTGCTTGAAACTCCTTCAAAGATGAGAGAGAGCAGTTGAACCAGTTGAGGGTCGGCGGCAGCCTCCCTGACTGCATCAGGTTAAGGAAGGTGGGAGTGAAGACAAGAATTCTCAGGGGAGTAGAGAGCAGGTGAAAGGCCCTGTGGCAGGGAGGAAAAGTACAAAACAGGAGGACCTTAGAAAAGGGCAGTGGGCGGGGGCACAGAGAGCACGGGGAAGCAGAGCAGCGGCAGCCCCCAGCCCCTTCGGCAGCAGCAGGCGACTGTTCATGGACCGAGGGTGGGGAGAAGGTTTCAGATGACTCAAGCGTGATTTTTTCTAAGCTAATGCTAGCACTGACCTGAAGGAGGCACTGGTCTGCGGCCCAGAGGCTGGGGACCCCAGCAGTACAAGACCAGACGGTGGAGGTGGGCAGGGTCAGCCCTCTTTGGACCTTGTATTGAAGTGTTCAGTGTCTGGCATTTTATGTGTTGTTTTTTTTTTTTTTTTTTTTTTTTTGTATTTTGCTTTTCCCTAAGAGCAAGGGAAGCTACAGGAGTGAGTCAGGCAAAACGGTGACAAGTTCAGGTCGATTCTGGTGGTCATGTGACCTCTATCTGCGGGTGTGGTGTGGCATACAAGAGGGACAGAGAGTTGGAGGATATACTCCTGTGGCCACCGTACCCGCTGTGTCCCCAGGATCCACTCTCCTCCCTCCCCTTTCAACAAAAACCAGTTTCGTTGGGGGCAACCACGTGCTGTGCCCAGCTGAAGAGCAGTAACTGGTCCACACCAATGAGCACATCCATCTTATCTGTTTTCCAAGACTCCCTAGGGTCCATGAATGGCCCCGTCACCCAGATCTGGCTGATGGGACCTCAGCAGGTTTCTAAGCACTGGGGGTGAGGGGTGGGGAGAGGTGTGTGGCAAGGGCAGAGTCAGAGGGAACCAATAAAAGGGGACCTATACAGAGAAGGCAATGGCACCCCACCCAGTACTCTTGCCTGGCAAATCCCATGGACGGAGGAGCCTGGTAGGCTGCAATCTATGGGGCAGCTAGGAGTTGGAAACAAATGAGCAATTTCACTTTCATGCATTGGAGAAGGAAATGGCAACCCACTCCAGCGTTCTTGCCTGGAGAATCCCAGGGACGGGGGAGCCTGGTGGGCTGCCATCTATGGGGTCATACAGAGTCGGACACCACTGAAGGGACTCAGCAGCAGCAGCAGGTGGCCAAAACAGCCAACTTGAGGCCACAGGCGATAAGCAGGAATTTGAAAGCCAGCATGCTAAGGATGTAGTATATGGCAACCCACTCCAGGATTCTTGCCTGGAGAATTTCATGGATAGAGGAGCCTGGTGGGCAACAGTCCATGGGGTTGCAAAGAGCTGGACACGACTGAGCACGCACACACACAAACAATGCTAATGGATGAGTGTGCTTAAAGTCAGAAATACTCTGGGTCCCCGAGGGCACTGCTTGGGCTGTTGAACTGCAGACCCTGTTTGTTTAGGCTGCCTACACTTGGGCGGTCTAGTAATTGTAGCCAAACACTTTCCTAAGTAACGCATAGCTTTCCTCCCCTAAGTGAAGGAGAAAAGGCTAAGGGTCCACACTGATCCAATAAGTAATTTGCTTAACGGCTCTAAGGAGTCAGCAACGCACTAGGTAACATTCTCACTTTTACACCAGGAAAACTGCCTGACACAGCAATACAAGACCCAATTAAGACAAAACACAGCAACAACTTTAGATCATCCAGCCCAATGACAATTAATAGTGGGCATCAGAAAGAACTATTCTGCCTCAGAAATGGCAGAGATGCTCAGAACAGTTTTATAACAGATTTTAAAAAAAAATGGGCAGAAAAAAAAAAAGTCTCCTTTGGATGCTTTTCTGTACAATAAGTGAATTGAGACAGACATGTTTACAGGGAGCTGCAGAGAATCACACGTGATGGGAGACGAGATGGCAGTTGTTGAGAGTGATAAAGGGAAGCTATTCACTGTGGGTGTGATTTAAGGCATTAAGCTCAATTCAGAGCAGTTTCTGAAATGAGCATGAGTATTTGCTTCCCCTCATTAGGGGAAGAAATTAGTTTGGCACTATTGATCTCTTCGCAGAAGCACCAGGGAGAATCACTATCAAAAAGCAGGTCGGGTGGTGAAGTTCTCCGAGACAAAATACACTGCATGGACCGAAAGAAAAAAGCTATCTCCTACAATTTTATAAGAGGGCTCACAGTTAACTGTGCCGAAGCTTACAATTTCTAGTATATAATGTCAGTCACTGCACATGCGCTTTCCTCACATCTCTGGTCTAAGTCAACAGGATTCAAAACATGACAAAACAGAGATGTTCTTATAAACATGTGAAGAGAGAAACAGGTAGAGATGACCAGAAACCTTGTAGGAAACATATCTTAAATAACTGTACACATGCCTTTCATGTTACTGAAATCCATTAATAATGAACTACTACCTACAGAAACATCACATGAATAACAGCAACTGGTTAGAAATACAGTGACAAGTCTTAGTTCAGCTGGTATAATAAAGTGCCACAGTCTGATGGCTCATAAACCATAGACAATATTTATTTCTCATGGTTCTGAAAGCTGGAAGTCCAAGATCAGGGTGCCAGCATGCCAAGGTTCTGGTGAAAAACCTCTTCCAGGTTGCCAACTCCATCCATGAGTTTCTCCAGGCAGGAATACTGGAGTGGGTTGCCATTTCCTTCTCCAGGAGATCTTCCCAACCCAGGGATTGAACTCAGGTCTCCCACATTGTAGGCAGACACTTTAACCGTCTGAGCCACCAGGGAAGTCCCTCTTATAAGAACGCTAAGCCTAACTATGATGGCTCCACCCTCATGACCTAATCGCCTCCCAAAGGTCCCACCTCCTAACACTATCATTTTAGGGGTCAGGTTTCAACCTAATAAACTTGGAGGCGACACATTCAGTCCACAGCAGTAAACAAAGGCAGAAATGGGAAGCATGTTAAATATACGATTTTAAATTCTCAAAATTAGGAAGATAGAAAATTTCTAACTTGGGACGTTAAAGGAACTATAAATGTTCCAAGATGCTAAAAAAAAAAAAAGAAATTACGATTGCTAACTTTAAATAATATGAGAAGATTTATTTCACCAATTGCAAAAACATAAAATGTGCCCACCTGAAAGATTCATAGCTGAATATTTAATATTCCTCCAAACTACCATAGCACATTGCCTATTTCTTTCTTATGATATTAATGATCATTTACTGAGGGATTCAGGGCTTTCCTAGCGGCTCGGATGGTAAAGAATCTGCCTATAATGTGTGAGACTTGGGTTTGATCCCTGGGTTGGGAAAAATCCCCTGGAGAAGAGAATGGCTACCCACTCTAGTATTCTTGCCTGGAGAATTCCATGGATAGAGGAGCCTGGTGGGCTAAAGTCCATGGAGTCCCAGAGTCGGACATAACTGAGCAACTAACACTTTCACTTTCAAATAGTGACCAGGGTATGTGCCCAGAATCGGCTAAAACACATGAAAAGGAAGGAGCTTAGATGTTCAGGTGAAGAAACTAATGATCAAGAGTAGTTAAGAACACTGCCCAATATCTGCCTCTCAGAATTATTCTGATATCAGCAGGGAAAGGACAGTGCATTGGGTCCTTAGGATCACCCCTAGGTTGGATGACTCAGGAAGGGGACTCACAGGACTCAGCACCTAGTACTCATGGTGTGATTCATCCCAGCAAATGCACATAGAGCCGGATCAGCAAAGGGATCAGGTGCACATGCAGGAAATCAGGTGCCAGCTCCCCAGAGCCCTCTCCCAGTGACTCACACAGGCCCCCTCCAGCAATGAGATGTTGCAGCACATGTGACACTCTGTGTATCAAAAAGCTCAGTAGAGGCCCCTCATCCAGGCTGCTCACTGGGAGCTGGCCCTGCAGGAGACTCTGCCAGGCACAGAGCAACATCCCAGGCTCGCAGAAGGAAAGGAGGAAATCTATCTATGTGGTCAGAAAATATGCGAGAAGATGTTATACCACGGGGTATAAACCTCATGCTGATGCAGTCCAAGCACAGTGAGGCCTTCGTATCAGGTCTGGAATAGTGGGAACCTCACCCTCCGCTGCTCCCCAGAATCCAGGTTCCCAGGCCCCAGCCAGGGGCTGGCCTTGTGAACAGGCCTTTCATACAGGAAGTCTCGGCACTGCTGGCCTGTCTTTTCTGCACAGATAGACTATTCATTAGACAGAGATGGTGCAACTGGTAATCCTAACTGGAAAAAAAATAGAGTAAGATTGGGTCACTGTCTCTACCACGCACAAAAGTCAGTTCCAAACAAATTAAAGTCCTAAAACATACAAGAACTTTTAAGCCTTAGGAAAAAATATTAGTAGAATATCTTAATAACTTCAGGATTGAGCATTTCCTAACTAAAATAAAACAAAATGCACTGACCTTATTAAAGGAAACTGACGAACTGGACCACATTAACACTTAAAACTTCCACTCATCAAAAAACAATGTAATTTTTAAAACGAAAAGTTAATTAAATCTAAGGAGAGGGAGCAACAGCCAATTTAAGCTGACAAAAGATTAATCTATAAAAGACATATATAAAGAACTATTCCAAGTTACTAGAAAAAGACATATATATCTCAATGGAAAAAAAAATAGGTTGAGATGAACAGACAATTCAAAAGGAGGAAATCTATCTACTTGGTCAGAAAATATGTGAAAAGAAGCTTAACCTTTCCAGTAATTACAAAAAGGAAATTGAAACCACAATGAGGACTCACTTCTGCTTCCAGCCAAGGAGGAGGAATAAACACTAGGTTTACCCTCCTGCCTGGAACGATGAAAACATTGGACAAACCATATGACCTGAGGGCATTCAAAACAGTGGACTGGGTCATGGCCGTCAGCAATCGTAAGAGACAGGAAGCAAGTAGGGTGAGCCCTACCGCTGCCTGGATACGATGTGCAGAGTTGATGTGCAGAGTTCTCCTGCGGGGAAGGAGACCGAGAGCCTGACCGTCTTCCTGAGTTAAGAAGACAGAGCTGAAGTCCAGGCATCAAGAGCATGAGGGCAGAGAACAAGCAAGGAGAGTCACTGGCAAAGAACCTCAGATACTTGCTGAGTGTCTCAACCCCCTGGCCCCCGCCCCCAGCAAGCCTCTAGGGAGAACTGATGAGGTGAAGCAAGCACCCCAAGCCAAGGAAAGAAACTCTTCTAAGGACTAGTGGGGAACAGTCTCCAGTGCTCACACAGGGCTGGGAGCGATTCCCATCCAGAGAGGAAAACCTCCAAATTCATGAGCAATCAGGCAGGAGAGACATGAAGACGTTTGCATTAGCAGTGGGGGCAAAATTAGTCCCAAATCCAACTCTGCACTGGTCCACAGAACAAACTTACAAGCAAGACTGAAAGGATTAGCTGTTTTCAAAGAACAACTGTGTCCAAGAATGCCTCCAAAAGAGTTATAGGAAGAGAAAGCATCTAGCATCCAACCAGGTAAAATTCACTACACCTGGAATCCAACTAAAAATTACCAGAATTGCAAAAAAGCAGGAAAACAACACCGAGAAGAGGGAGAAAAGGTAAGCAGTTAATTGATTAACGGAACAGAAGAGAGTAAGAACTGAAAACACATGTCCAACAACAAAACAATGGATAATGGTAAATTACAGTACACTCGTATGCTGGAATACTCTACAGCAGTGAAAAAAATGAACTAGGATGATTTGTGGGAATGTGGATGACTCTGACACACAGCTGAATGAGAAAAGCAAGTTGTACAAGAACATATATAGAATATAATACCACTTACACAAAGTTTAAAAGCATGTAAAATAAGCCTATGTTTCTGAGGTATACATACACATACAGTAAAAATTTAGACACAAAATTTTTTGAAATAAAAAACAAAAAAAGTCTTAATTTAGAATAGTGCTTCTGTCTCAGGGAGAAGCTGCCAGCTGCCTACCTAATAACCATTCTTTTCTTACTTGCAGAACCTACATTTTGAAAGCAGTAAAAATAGTTTCTGTCAATAACTACAATTTCCAGTACAATTCTGGTATCTCTGGGATGAAAGACTTTGGAGGGGCCTCCCTGAAAATCCCTTTTACCACTGGCATTTTCCTCCTTCGTGGAACTAAGATGTGATGGCTGTAGCTCCAGCAGCCATTTTGTAAGCATGGAAACAAGGGCCACTCCCTAAAGGCAAAGGAGCACAAAGCTAGAACAGACTGGATCCCAGGAATGCCTACCCCAAAACTTCTCATTACCCAAGAAGAAAATATATATTTCCCCTTTTATTTGGATATTCTGTCACATGTCCTTAATCTCTAACTGAAACTAGCACACAGACGGCTTCAACAGCATTGCTAATGTTTTATTTTGTAAGCTGGCTGGTAGATCACGTGTATTCATTATATTAATCTCTAGGCTATTTTTGGTGTTCTTTATGCTTTTTAGTTTTTCTTAAATACTCAAACATTTAAAACTCTTAGCCCAATACTTAATCCTCAGCAAGATTTTGAAGACTCAATGATAAAATGTACAAGAAATGCCTACAGTAGGCAACTCAATAAATAAGCTGAATCAGAAGTAAAATGAAAGCTTCCTAAAGTCACCAAGCTAGCAGACAGTGGTGCCAGAATTCAAACCCGATTTTGTCTGATCTCCAGCTCTAAGCAGTTCCCCAAACACCCTAAATTAACGAGTAGATAAACACAACTTTGCCTTGAAGATAAAAGTTTCTCATAATAAACTAGTTTTGGTTTAGAAAATCAAACACAACAGGAATCAAGCAGAGGTTAAAGTGCTATTTTAAAATGAAAAGCCTCATTCTTTAAGAAAATCTATTAAAAGAACATCATGAGTTGTAACTGGCCAAAAAAACATCCCTTGGATATTAAAAAGCCTACTTGATGTTAGTTTATAAAATACACGTGCACCTGAATTGCTGTTTGGGTTTTAATGAGCTGCCATGCTGGATAAGAAACTCTTGTGTTATGTATTATTCGACCACACAAACAGGGAAGCTTTGTTTAATCTTGACAGCTCCCACTTAATTCTCCCTAACTGCCGTCTGTTCAACCACAGTTGTCTGCAGATTGGTGAGAATAAATCAATTTGTGTCAGCTTGAGCAGATCAAATTTATTAAACTCTGAAAATTAGTTTCTTGAGGGCTATCTTGGCAGGTAAACAAATGAATAAGCGGACAGAGACTGTATGGAATGGTATGAAAAATCATCTATACGTTCTATCCTGCCTGGGTGGCAATACCAACTCCAAATTCGCTTGCCTTTCATTTTACAAGCTGAAGACTAACAGCAACACGAAGATTTTTCTAAGAAAATTCGAACTGTCTGAACCATCATAATAAAGTCAGTACAGTGTGAGTTCAATTTTTTTTCTTATTTTCATATTACTTTGGTGTGTGCGCTATGTGCGTGCTTAGTCGGTCAGTCACGTCTGACTCTTTGCGACCCTTTGGACTGAAGCCCACCAGGCTCCTCTGTCCATGGGATTTTTGGGCAAGAATACTGGAGCAGGTTGCCATTTCCTCCTCCAGGAGATCTTCCCCACCCAGGTATTGAACCCACATCTCCTGTGTCTCCTACATTGCAGGCAGATTCTTTACCCACTGAGCCATCGGGGAAGTCTCCTTTATCAACCACCAAAAACATTTCTCTGATTTCTTAACATGTTGTTATGGACTGAATATTTGTGTGCCCTGCTAAATTCCTATGTTGAAATTCTAATCCCCGATGTTATGGAATTAGGAGGTGGGGAAAGGTCTGTGGGAGGTAATTAGATCATAAGCAGCAATCTCGTGAATGGAATTACGAGATAAGAATAGACCCAAGAGAAGTGTGCTTCCTCTCTGCTCTCCACCAAGTATGAATTCAAGGAGAAGGTGGCTATCTGCAAACTGGGAGAAAGGTCCTCACCAGACGGAAAGATCAGAAAAATGCAGAAGCAGAGGCACCTGGACAGAGAGCTATGGAAAGATCTTCCATTAAGCTCTGTTTCCCAGCCCCCCAGAGCTGGTCGGTTCCTCCAACTTTCCAGGATGCCTGTATTTTAGCTTTTCCTTCAGTCCCCTGAACCGCTTCTTATTCTTTCCATTGCTTTTTATTTATTTCCCTCTTAAATTGGCCACTTGGTTTCCAGTGCTTGAAATCAAAGAACTCTGGGCAACAAACTAAAATGTCCTTCTCCCTCCGCTAGGCAGGTATCTTCTGGGAGACGACACCAACGCCACCTGTACGCGTGTATGCGGACGACTGCCTGTAGCTGGGTCTGCAGTGTGACCTGAGCACCTGGCAGTGGCGGGGTGGTGTCAGGAGACACCTGACTCCAGCTGAGCTGATCATGTGATCTCTTCTGGGAACCTGAAATTGGGCCTTTGGAGATGGATGCTTCTCACTGAAGAGCTGAGGTGTGAAATACTGTGAAGGTGATCGGAGCTCATCCTGTACGTGCACCCAAAGCAAAAAAGCTGTTTTCCACAGAGCAGAGGCCAGGTGGGCCCAGGGCTGGCTCAGGTCACGGGCTGATGTCTGTCCTGTCTGTGTCCCCACACCACCTCACCTTCCAGGGCCTCAGTGACCTTGCATCCCATGAACTCCTGAGACCCATACACTCCCTACCCCAGCCTCAGTGCTTTTTTTTTTCCTCTCAAGCTAGTCTGAATAGACTCCTCTTTCTTATAACAGAGTCGCCCTCTTCCACATCCTCATAACCCCCGATTTCTCCAGAATCCCCTGTGCCCACCCCACCATCCTGTCCTCACAACATAGGGTATTTTGAACATTGTTGTCATTCAGTCGATAAGTCATGTACGCCTCTGCAACCCCAAGGACTGCAGCACGCCAGACATCCCTGTCCTTCACTGTCTCCTGGAGTTTGCTCAGATTTGAGCCCATTGACTCGGGGATGCCATCCAACCATCTCATCCTCTGCTGCCTTCTTCTCCTTTTGCCTTCAATCTTTCCCCGCATCAGTGTTTTTTCCAAGGAGTCGGCTCGTCGCATCGGGTGGCCAAAGTATTGGAGCTTCAGCTTTGATTTCAGTCATTCCAATGAACATTCAGGGTTGATGTCCTTTAGGACTGACTGGTTTGATCTCCTTGCAGTCCAAGGGACTCTCAAGGGTCCAGGACCTATTTTCTAAATCTGTGGCATTTGTGTTTGCTTTGCCTGAATCACATGTCCTGTGGGAGCCCCTCACCCCCACATGGTTAAGAGTTTAACCTTTGGGATTTCCAACCCTATTTGGTGACTGACACAGGAAAAGAGGAAATGCAGCTGCTTCTCCAGTGTAGATCGTGGAGAACCTGGACCAGATGAACCAAAAGGGCCAAGAGTAAGGCTCTGGGTTACTGGAAAGTTTATTATGGTCATTTTTTTTTTAAGGAGGTGATCTCCCTGGTTCTTGACCTCTTTCCTCTCTGTTGTCTGTTCTTTTAGTCTCTGATTCTTTACGTGGCATAGCGTTGTCAGGCAGAAGAAAACAAGAAGAGATATTTGATCCTCGAATTTCATCTCAATAACAAACAGCCACACCCAGGTACACCATGCCCTCTGAATTCACCCATTTGAGGTT
Organism: Madoqua kirkii; assembly: GCA_006408675.1. Taxonomy (NCBI): domain Eukaryota; kingdom Metazoa; phylum Chordata; class Mammalia; order Artiodactyla; family Bovidae; genus Madoqua; species Madoqua kirkii. The sequence continues at coordinate 33,003 of SJYC01090994.1, forward strand.
TCACAGTCTTGGTCTGATGACAAATGAAATACCCAATACTGGTTTTGAAACTTGCTCTGTCTCTAGATCATTTTGACAGGGTGCTTTCAAGGCAAACCAAAAACAGATGAAGCCCTCTTAGTTCAAGGCAGCTGTCACAAGCAACTCCTTGTTGGTTTCCGGGTTGGGGCATAGTGGGTTGGGGAGGGGGGTCTTCCTCCTATAAGGTCCCTTACTACGAACAGCAGTCATAGTAAATACACTGTTGGAGGAGCACAGTTTTTAAATCTGATCTACACAAATCTGATTAAACCAACCAAGGGCATGGGTGCACAAGCACATTCTTTGGCCTTATAAAAGGCTAAAATGCAGAGACCATCTTGAGACCTCTGCTGCCTTCTATTTATAAAAATCCAATTGTGGGATATATCCCTGTCTCTTATACACATCTAGATGTGTATAAGAGACAGCCCCACCATCCTGTCCTCACAACATAGGGTATTTTGAACATTGTTGTCATTCAGTCGATAAGTCATGTACGCCTCTGCAACCCCAAGGACTGCAGCACGCCAGACATCCCTGTCCTTCACTGTCTCCTGGAGTTTGCTCAGATTTGAGCCCATTGACTCGGGGATGCCATCCAACCATCTCATCCTCTGCTGCCTTCTTCTCCTTTTGCCTTCAATCTTTCCCCGCATCAGTGTTTTTTCCAAGGAGTCGGCTCGTCGCATCGGGTGGCCAAAGTATTGGAGCTTCAGCTTTGATTTCAGTCATTCCAATGAACATTCAGGGTTGATGTCCTTTAGGACTGACTGGTTTGATCTCCTTGCAGTCCACGGGACTCTCAAGGGTCCAGGACCTATTTTCTAAATCTGTGGCATTTGTGTTTGCTTTGCCTGAATCACATGTCCTGTGGGAGCCCCTCACCCCCACATGGTTAAGAGTTTAACCTTTGGGATTTCCAACCCTATTTGGTGACTGACACAGGAAAAGAGGAAATGCAGCTGCTTCTCCAGTGTAGATCGTGGAGAACCTGGACCAGATGAACCAAAAGGGCCAAGAGTAAGGCTCTGGGTTACTGGAAAGTTTATTATGGTCATTTTTTTTTTTAAGGAGGTGATCTCCCTGGTTCTTGACCTCTTTCCTCTCTGTTGTCTGTTCTTTTAGTCTCTGATTCTTTACGTGGCATAGCGTTGTCAGGCAGAAGAAAACAAGAGAGATATTTGATCCTCAAATTTCATCTCAATAACAAACAGCCACACCCAGGTACACCATGCCCTCTGAATTCACCCATTTGAGGTTTCACAGTCTTGGTCTGATGACAAATGAAATACCCAATACTGGTTTTGAAACTTGCTCTGTCTCTAGATCATTTTGACAGGGTGCTTTCAAGGCAAACCAAAAACAGATGAAGCCCTCTTAGTTCAAGGCAGCTGTCACAAGCAACTCCTTGTTGGTTTCCGGGTTGGGGCATAGTGGGTTGGGGAGGGGGGTCTTCCTCCTATAAGGTCCCTTACTACGAACAGCAGTCATAGTAAATACACTGTTGGAGGAGCACAGTTTTTAAATCTGATCTACACAAATCTGATTAAACCAACCAAGGGCATGGGTGCACAAGCACATTCTTTGGCCTTATAAAAGGCTAAAATGCAGAGACCATCTTGAGACCTCTGCTGCCTTCTATTTATAAAAATCCAATTTTCACCAGTGCTTCTCTACTGCCTGAAGAAAGAGGGCAAGGGGGAGCATATCAGCTTTTCTCCAGCTTTACCAATAGACCAAATTAAAGTACAGCAGGAAAAGGTGGGGTCAGACGCTCCACAGAACTCCTGCACGCAGGAAGTGGCGGGGCAAGAGGCATATTCCACATGAAGCCGAACCAGTCCCTGTCTCTCTCTCTCTCTCTCTCTCTCCCTGGCCTGCGGCAGCAATAGTTGAGTCAAATGGTCCCCAGTGGATGTCTGCTGGCACTGGAATTGCATCATTTTTATGGCCACTATCACAGTGACCCTTGTGGTTTAACCTCTGAAATTCTCTCAGGGTGACCCTTTTACGAGTACTTCAGTTCACATCTCTATGTATCTACCAGCTATGCAGTTAGACCATGTGGTATAATAGGTATAATACTTTGGACAAGGTTCATAGGCATATAAGTAAAACTAATTCCTTCTCTGTCGCTTCTTCCCATGAAAATGGGCTAGACACATTCAGCAACTTTGGCAGAAGTGCTTGGGACCGTGTGACAGAACACCCAGGTTAAGGGGCATATTTGAGATGTGTACTGCAGGCCCTGCTGGGTCAGCCTCAAAGCAGCAGACGTGGGTTCAGATGCAGCCCCTCTGAGGCAGGTTCAACCGTATGTCCACAGGACAGGCGACGGGGAAGGCACGCTGTCCATACTAGACGTGTGGACACGGGCAGCTACGGTTGTGACTAGGAGCCCCATGTGGACAGTCTTGAGGGCGAAGGAGGCAGCGAGAAGTGTGACCTGCCAGAGCGCTGCATCTCACACCCGCAACCCTGTGCAAATGACTCCTGGGGAAGCGGCAGCAGACACGTCTTTATTTAAGCGGTTAGTGATTTGCTCGAGAAACACCAGGAAAAGCCGGCCAGCGACAAGATAAATCAGACAAGGGCAAGCAATCAAAGGGTGTCATGGGAAGCTCAGGGTACAACTTTTAACCCTTGAGATCAAAGTTACAGATCTCGACTAGACCGCTCTCCCCAGACGTGTTCCCAGACGCTCAGACGCTTTTCCTACTGAGAGCTGAATGCTTATGTTAAATGGGTAGATCAACAATTTGCCAGGTCTCATTTTAGAAATTTTTAGTTACAATGCCCTGAAAAATGTTTTTCTTCACAAATTACCATCTGAGTCTGGGAGAATCTTTCGGTAACACATCAAGGGTGACCAACTCACTTTGTTTGCCCAGAACTGAGGAGTTTTTCAGGATGTGAGACTTTCTAGTGCTCTTAACTGGGATAGTCCACATCAAACCAGGCTGCTTCCCTGAAACTGGAGCAATACAAAACTGGAAAAGCACCATATTCTCCATCTGCCTATAAGGTTTGCCTACCAGAACAATATAGGAGGAACTTAAGACTTGAAAATAAAAACTCATAAATAAGTCTTGGGGATGTAACATATAGCATGTAATATATAGTATACATTATTATATATGTATTATACATATATATTATATTACATATAAGTATATATATCAATACTTTGGCTATCTGATGCAAAGAACTGACTCACTGGAAAAGACCCTGATGCTGGGAAAGACTGAAGGCAGGAGGAGAAGGGGACGACAGAGAATGAGCTGGTTGGATGGCATCACTGACTCGATGGACATGAGTTTGAGTAAGCTCTTGGAGTTGGTGATGGACAGGGAAGCCTAGTGTGCTGCAGTCCATGGGGTTGCAAAGAGTTGGACATGACTGAGCAACTGAACTGAACTGACTGATTAAAGTTGCTAAAATAACTTGACTTACACACCCTTTCAGACTCATTACCTTTTTTTTTTTTTTGCATATAGTACAACAACAAATACCACTGAGACCTAAGAAAGAACACAGACTGAGAGGTCAGAGTTACTAGAATCCTGGCTTTACCACTGTGGCCCTTTATAGCTATGTGGCCTTGGATAAGTTACTCAAGTCCATTAAGCCTCAATTTTTTTCATCAAAGAGGGATAGTATTGCTTACTTTACAAATTTGTTGTAAGGAATAAAAGACAAATATTTGTCATTTCTTGCTAATAAATAACAGAATATCTGGTCACTGAAATGCATGTTACTCAGTTATCAGAACAAAAGTAATACATTTCCCAAACATAGATTAACAGTTGGGACTTGAAAGAAAACTAGTTCAATACCGTCTCTTTATAAAGATAAGGGAACTGGAGCCTAAATTATAAGCTTCATTATGAAAATCCTCTAGAGGGAAACTGCTATATTTTATCTTTATATTTCCCAGTGATGGACACATAATAGGCATTCAGGCTGATTTACCCAGGAATTTTCACCTGTGGTATTTATTTACATGAAATTATTATAATTTGCTTATAGATCTACTTGGTAAGCTCCTCAAGTAGAAGGATTACTTCATATACATTTCTGTGTTTTTACATCTACCACAGAACCTAGCATATAATCAGCATTTTCTTGGTAAGGTTTGTTAAATAATCACAAATACTTTTGGGTATAACATCATCTCACTTAAGACTATAAGCCTCTTGAGGAAGTAGTTTCTTGTGTAACTCTGTATCCCAAGTAGTGCCTTGCACATAGCACATAACTTAATAATTACATATAATGCAAAAGCAAGTTAACAACTGTCTAAGTGTGCAAGATGTGTATAAGAGACAGAGTGAAGGAGGAGAGTGCTCCTCAAGTAGAAGGATTACTTCATATACATTTCTGTGTTTTTACATCTACCACAGAACCTAGCATATAATCAGCATTTTCTTGGTAAGGTTTGTTAAATAATCACAAATACTTTTGGGTATAACATCATCTCACTTAAGACTATAAGCCTCTTGAGGAAGTAGTTTCTTGTGTAACTCTGTATCCCAAGTAGTGCCTTGCACATAGCACATAACTTAATAATTACATATAATGCAAAAGCAAGTTAACAACTGTCTAAGTGTGCATATTAGTTGTCAAGACTAAATACATTTAGTCTTAATGGAAATGCATCAGATATAATTAAGTCTCTTTAAGATTCCCTGATTAATCTCTTAAAGGTCTGAATTTAACAGATAATGTATGCTTTCTATCTGCTTATGTTTCAGGAACTTGCTACAAGTCAAAGTTTTCCTAAAATTCTGACACTATACTTCTATTTGGCCTCTTTTAAAAAGTTTTCTTATACCTAACTATCACCATTTTGACTCCTGGTCAGTCTTGGCATTACTGGTATTAAGACAACCAGACATTATATGCCTTCTGATGTGATGAAACGTGAAGTATACAGAATTATTGTGAACTATTTCTACCAAAAATATTTAACCAGAATCTAACCAAGCCTTATGATCTAACTATCAGTTTATAGGAAATACAGAGACTAGGAAATACATGCTAAACAATATTGAAAGGAAACAATCCAATAAAACCAGAAATTAGGACATTTTATAGCATAAGTGATTCAAACTTTTTTAATGTCTTTTTTTTAAGCAGAAAAATAAAGCTTCTATATTAAAAGATATCAAGAAAGATAACTGTTGCATATTTGAAAGTTGCTAGGAAAATAGATCTTATAAGTTCTATAGGAAAAAAATTGTGTAATTATGTTTGATGACAAATATTAACTAGACTTATTATGATTATCATTTCCCAGTATATACAAATATCAAATCATTGCATTGTACACCTAAAACTCATATAACATTACACATCAAGTCTACCTCAATTGAAAAACAAAGATTCAGGAATTCCCTTGTGGCACAGTGGATTAAAAATCCGCCTGCCAGTGCAGGGGACATGGGTTCGATCCCTGGTCCAGGAAGACCCTACAGGTGGCAGGGCAACTAAGCCCGTGCACCACAGCTACTGAAGCCCACACTTGAGAGCCTGGGAGCTGCAACTACTGAAGGCCGAGGGCCTAGAGCCCATGCTCTCAGCAAGAGAAGCCAGGAAGCCTGCGCACCTCAACCAGAGAGGGGGCCCTCACTCCCCCACAGCCAGAGAGAGCCCGCGCGAAGCAGTGAAGACACACTGCAGCCTGTAAATAAATTTTAAAAAAATTCAAATTCAAAAAATGAAAAAAGAAAAAGAAAGCCCATATGACTCAAGGCTTCGGGTTTTCAGAGCCTCAGACCCTAGGCACGGATGGTCCACGTGGGGGTCTTAGCAGCAGAGGTCTAGTGAAGGAATAACGGTCTGCACCATGACGAGCGTCATTCCCTCCAGATCAAACCAGTCCTGATGGCAACCTTGTAAAAAGTCCTACTAGCATGCTGTCAGACGATGCCAGATTAAAGCACTGTGTCATTATTTACAGGAGACGGTGGTGTGTCAGAGCATTTGACTGAAAAGACCATGTTTCCAAATAAATTTGGTAGCTAGCTAGGGCTGATCTAAAGCCAGCAAAACAAACAGCAAGGGAAGGCAGAAAAGGAGCCAGTTGTTTGGACGAATCATGTCATCGAATGACTTCCCAGGTGGTGCAATGGTGAAGAAGCTGCCTGCCAATATAGGA
>SJYC01090995.1:0-11483 GCA_006408675.1 Madoqua kirkii
AATTTGGTAGCTAGCTAGGGCTGATCTAAAGCCAGCAAAACAAACAGCAAGGGAAGGCAGAAAAGGAGCCAGTTGTTTGGACGAATCATGTCATCGAATGACTTCCCAGGTGGTGCAATGGTGAAGAAGCTGCCTGCCAATATAGGAGACACAAGAGACTCTGGTTCAATCCCTGGGGCGGGTAGATCCCCTGGAGTAGGAAATGGTGACCCACACTCCAGGATTCTTGCCTGGAAAATTCCATGGACGAAGGAGCCTTGTGGGCTACAGTCCACAGGGCCTCAAGGAGCTAGACATGACTGAGCACAGACACCCATGTAACCAAATACCCTGTCTCATCACAGGGCTCCCTGCTATTTTTCTGTGTAAGCTTTTGGAATATTCTGAGTAAGAGGTGGAAGGTCAAAGAAAGAGAAAACAGAGCCCCTTTCTAAACCTCATATTTCCACTTCCTGCAGGAAAAAAGGACAAGCACCACTGCCTAGTCCAGCATAGCGTCGTGAGGATGACGGAAACCAGGCCAGGACATCACTCTCTGAGAGCTCCAGTGAGGTCCACCATGGGCCCTGTAATTTATGACCTTGTCTGATCCTCTAAACAAGCCAGGATACCATCTGGATAGATACCATCTCCTCTGGCTTCCAGATAAGGAAGCAGACACTCAGTGACATCTAGGACTTTGCCCATGGCCAAATAGCTCGTAAATGACACTTAGTTTTAAATTCAGGTCTGCCTCGCTCAAAAAGCTTGTATGCTTTGAGTTCCTGCCATGTGTGACACCGGTACATTCTAGGATACAAATGGATGAACGGCAGAGAACCTGTCCTCAAGCGGTTCACAAGCTGGGAGCAAATACAAGAAGGGCCACTATAATAGTCATTAACAATGGCTGACGACTCCCCTGATGGTACAGTGGATGGGCGTCCACCTGCCAGGGCAGGGGACACAGGTCTGATCCCTGGTTTGGGAGGATTCCACATTCCGAAGAGCAACTAAACCGACGCACCACAGCTGCTGAGCCCACGAGATGCAACCACTGAAGCCCAGGCTCCGACCAAGAGAAGACACTGCAACGAGAAGCCCGTGCACCGCAACAAAGATCCAGTGTGACTGTAAAAATAAATAAAATTTTTAGAAAGAAGAAAAAAATGACTGAGTGCTTACCAGGTGCCAGATACTGTGTGAAAGGTTCCCCAATCAGTATTTCAGGTAATCCTCCTACATGTCCACGGGGACAGCTGCCATTTTCCACGCTGTACAGAGCCTGAGGCTTAGAGAGTTAAGTAACTCACAGTCACAGGGTGAGTCAGTCATGTCTTCTGATTCCAATACCCAGACTCTTAACTGGACAGCGCATCAGACAAATGCAGAGGATGATACGGGCTCCAAACCACATTAGTGAAGCAGAGCACTGAGTTTAAGGTAAAGGAATCACTTTCCAAAAACCTAGTACTTTGGAAGTTTTCAAGAAGAGAAGAAGGGGAGCTGAATCCCAAAGGAAGACAAGATGATGAGGAGGACAAGGATGACAATGACAGCAGCAAAATGAAGCTGGAGGGGGAACCAGGGGCTAGATGGATCAGGCATCATTTATTCCATGCTTATGTGCTGCTGGCCCTGAATGTTCATCATCTCACCTTATTTCCACAACAAGCCTCTCAAGTTGGGTGCCAGGACTTCCCTGGTGGTCCAGTGGCTAAGACTCCATGTTCCAATGCAGGGGGGCTGAGTTCGATCCCTGGTCAGGGAACTAACTAGATCCCACATGCCACAACTAAGAGTTCACACACAGCAGCTAAAGATCCCAAGTGCTGCAACTAGGACCCTGCACAGCCAAATAAATGTGTTTTAAAAAATAATAATAATAATAAAGTGGGCACCACTGTTGGCCTCATTTAACAGAGGAAGAAGACCAAGGCCACACGGCCCATGCCCAGCACCTCTGTGGGCACAGGGCAAAAGGAACATGGGAAACACACGCCATCTCTGGATAGGAGAACTGCAAAGGCAGGCTGCAGGGAGGGGAGCAGGACTGTGGTGGATCTGTAATAATAACACTACACGGGTGGTGGGAGAAACCCTGTGGCACAGAGAGGGTGGCCATGGAAGCAACAGTCTGATGAGGGGCCATGCTGTCAGCAGAGAATGCAATCGGGAGGCAGCTGCACAAAGTTCTGGCATGAGTGTCTGGGGCTAAGAGGACAGAGGCGAATCAGGGCGACAGGGGGACCGGGAAGGGCTGGGAAGGGGTTGGGTAAAGAGGAAAGATAGCTCAAGACTGAATCCATGGGCTTCCCTGGTAGCTCAGGGGTGAAGAATCCGCCTGCCAACGCAGGGTTGGATCCCTGATTCGGAAGGTGTCTACATGCCTTGGAGCTACTAAGCCTGTGTCCCACAACTGCTGAGCCTGTGCTCTAGAGCCTGGGAGACGCAACTGCTGACCCCATCTGCCACAGCTACTGAAGCCCACATGCCCAAGAGCCCATGCTCCGCAACAAGAGAGACCAGCGCAATGAGAAAACCGCACAACGCAACTAGAGAACAGCAACGGCAGAAACACCCTCGAAGCAATGAAAGCACAGTACAATGGGGAAAAAGAAAGAATCCAAGAAGGTCGATCCTTATAACTGAGGGAACAATGAATGAGAAGGAAGCTCTAAGAAGACAGTGGGTTTGGTTTTCACGTGATGAAACTGAGCTGGAGTGTGGTGGATCTGTAATAATAACACTACACGGGTGGTGGGAGAAACCCTGTGGCACAGAGAGGGTGGCCATGGAAGCAACAGTCTGATGAGGCGCCATGCTGTCAGCAGAGAATGCAATCGGGAGGCAGCTGCACAAAGTTCTGGCATGAGTGTCTGGGGCTAAGAGGACAGAGGCGAATCAGGGCGACAGGGGGACCGGGAAGGGCTGGGAAGGGGTTGGGTAAAGAGGAAAGATAGCTCAAGACTGAATCCATGGGCTTCCCTGGTAGCTCAGGGGTGAAGAATCCGCCTGCCAACGCAGGGTTGGATCCCTGATTCGGAAGGTGTCTACATGCCTTGGAGCTACTAAGCCTGTGTCCCACAACTGCTGAGCCTGTGCTCTAGAGCCTGGGAGACGCAACTGCTGACCCCATCTGCCACAGCTACTGAAGCCCACATGCCCAAGAGCCCATGCTCCGCAACAAGAGAGACCAGCGCAATGAGAAAACCGCACAACGCAACTAGAGAACAGCAACGGCAGAAACACCCTCGAAGCAATGAAAGCACAGTACAATGGGGAAAAAGAAAGAATCCAAGAAGGTCGATCCTTATAACTGAGGGAACAATGAATGAGAAGGAAGCTCTAAGAAGACAGTGGGTTTGGTTTTCACGTGATGAAACTGAGCTGGAGTGGGACAGACAGACCTGGGGAGAAGCATGGAGCAGACTGTGCCCTGGGGTGTAAGTGGGCAGCACTGGAAGGAGGGGCTGTGGCATCATCTATGGGTCAGGTTCTCTGTTGCACACAATGCACTCTGGCTGGTTTGAACAGAGGAGCAATTTATAAAGGACACTGGGTAGCTGAGGGTCTTACAGAGAGCTGGATCACCAGGTTTTAAAGCTAAGAAGGCAGAAGCAGCACCTCTAATCATGAGCAAAAATGCTTCCATGGAGAAGGGCTGGCCTGGGCTCAGACCCTCCCAGGTTACCCGCTGACACCGCTGCTGGTGATGCTGGATGCTAATAACGCTGGGACCCCATCCACTGCTGCCCTCCGGAAGTGGATGTAACTGCCAACCCCTGACTGAGACAGATCCTGCTCTCTGTGTCAACAGCTGAAGATTCAAAATCCGCTTCAAGCGGTCTGGGGGACTGAGCCTGGGTCACAAGCCCGGGTCCTAGCGGCACGGGAGGCTGGAAAGAGCATCAGGGCATCTGGCTTCAGTCACAGCGAGACGCCCACGGGAGGGAAAGGGGGGCTCAAAGCAATGGAAGGTCAAGACGAAGGGTGGGACCTCCCTGACAGTCTAGTGGTTGAGACTCCATGCTTCCACTGCAGGGGCAGAGGGTTCGATCCCTGGTCGGGAAACTAACATTCCACATGCCATGTGGTACTGCCAGAAAGGGGGTGGGGGGAGACGGAGGATAAACGTCCACTGCAAGTGCCTTGTTCTGTCTTTTCTAAATAATTGATGGTTAAATTTGCCCCTCACAGGCAGAAACATTTTTTATGTCTCAGAATGAACAGAGTTTAAGATGGCAGCCACGTTCGTCACTGGTGGAGTCCGGAGGCTGATATAAAGATATGGTCTATTTTCCTGTGGTTGGGGGCCCAGTGGCCCCAGGGCCAGCAGGCCTGGTCACTGAGAATAACAAAACTGTCCTCTGTTCAGAAGTGTTGGCGCCACGTGTGTGGAAATCCCTGGTTTAGAGACTCTGGGGACCGTTTTTAATATACTGGTAAGTGGAGTTTTAAAATGTGACATCTTTGAGTACCGCTGCCGGGTCTGTTAAACAAAGAGGAGCAATTCCCATGCCAGCATCATCCTAAAGCTGATAACGCTAAGGAGGCTCAGGGCTGGTGGGATGGCCTCGCTTGTGACCAAACAGCACCCTGTTTCCAATCGCAGAAACGTGGTTCACCCTTACTACAGATGCTGCATCTGGAATACGGAGACAGCCCATTTTAGATTTTGGAGGTTTAGCTCCAAAAGAACAGCTGGGGCTAGCGGTCATCAAGTTTGAGATGGGAACCCCTGTCCTCCCCGCCCAGCACTTCCTTCCCTGGACTCACGGAGCCTCGGCCTGTAGGATGGCCGCAGATAAAGGATGCACCCTTGGACAGCTGGGACTCCTCCTCGGGGGTCCAGAGAAAGGAGTCCAGGCTCTGAGTTCCTGAGCTCGGCTCAGCTCCAGGATCGCCTCCTGGAGGGCAGAGCTGGGCAAGCTGTCTGACCTGACCGTTTGCTCATCTGGAAAAAGGGTAAGCTCTGTTCTTTCATCTCAATACAGCTGCCTCAGCAGCTCTGCACTACCACGAGCCCTACTCTTTAGAGTAAGGAGCTCTTCCCAACTTCCAGAGGGTCCCTTAGTTGACCTAATGATAGGAAGGAATCCTGTTGTTTTTTTTTTAAGTGACTGCATCAGAAATAATAGGGCGCGGGGGGACATCCCTGGGGGTCCAATGGTTAAGAACCTGCCTGTCGATGTGGGGGACACAGGTTCAATCCCTGGTCACAAAACTAAGAGCTCCCATGCTGTGGGGCAACTAAGCCCCTGTGCCACGACTACTGAGCCTGCGTGTCTACAGCCCGAGCACTGCCACCAGAGAGCAGCCCCTGCTCGCCACAGCGCCCAGCAGTGAGGGCCCCGCACACAAGAAAGGAATGGGGAGTTCTCTCTGGTGGTCCAGCGGTTAGGACTCGTCACTTTCACTGCTGAGGGCAAGGGTTCCATCCCTGGATCCCTAGTCAGTGAACTAAGATCCCACAAGCTGTATCACACAAGCCAGCCGAAAAAAGAGGAAGAAGAAGAAGAAGAAGAAAAAAACACCAATGAAGTACTGACACCTGCTTCAATACAGATAAACCATGGAAACATCAAGCTCCGTGAAAGAAGCCAGTTACAAAAGATCACACATTATATGATTTCACTTACACAAAATGGCCAGAACAGACAAATCCATAAACACACAAAGTAGATTAGCGGTTGCCTAGGGCTGAAGATAAGGGTGAGGGGGGAGGGATGCAGGGAGGAATGGTTAATCTGTGCGAAAGCAGGCTTCTTTAGGGGCTGACGAAGATGTTCTAAAATTGACGGCAGTGGTATTTGCATGACTCTGTGGGATATACGAAAAGTCACGGAATGAGACAATTTAAGTGGGTAAATTATATGATACGAATTAGATCTCAATAAAAAGAATAACTGGTGGAAGTAACTGTAGTTATTGGATGGTATTAAATGCCAGACAGTGTTTTGAGCACTTAAAAGTTTTATGAGACGCCTACTATAGTGGTATCGTTATTATCTGCATGTTACAGATAAGGAAGCTCAGCCACTGAGAGAGAAGTCAATTGCCCAAGGTTACCTAGTCAGTAAACAGGGGATCCCACATGTGAATCTGAGGAATCTGACTTCAGAGCCATGCCCTTAACAGGGGCACGTGCACACAGAAGCGTGCTGGTCACCGGAGGACTCGGGGCCCAGGGTAAATGCCCCCTAGTAGGGGCCCGTTCAGACACATGCTGGTGTCTGACCCGGTGGAAAGAGTGACACAAGTCGGAAGCCGATGCTATGGAGACAGCAGAAACGACCACAGACGCTGCGCTTTTTCCTTCCTTCTGCACAAGGCACTCTACATGCAACTGTAAGCTTGACAACTGTCTGCTACTCTTCATGAAAAATTAATATCTGTGGGTTTCCACTAAGAAGTAGGTCAGCATTGGGGTGGAACACTGATATCCATCCCCCGCCCGCCGAAAACCTTTTGCTTACATGTGTGTGTGCTATTTCACTTCAGTTGTGTCCATCTCTTTGCGATCCTACGGACTGTAGCTCACCAGGCTCCTCTGTCCATGAGATTCTCCAGGCAAGAATACTGGAGTGGATGGCCATGCCCTCCTCCAGGGGATATTCCTGACCCAGGGATCGAACCCAGGTCTCTTATATCTCCTGCATTGGCAGGCAGGTTCTTTACCACTGAACCATCAAAAACCTTTTAGTACTGTTTAGGTTTTTGAATCACGAGCAGGGCAGGGACTATCTAATACTATGCTGGTTTTAAGGCAGCCTTCTCTAACCTACCCAATCAGGTCTGCATCTGTGGCACCGTGCCTTAACTCACTAAGACTACTGTTTTATTTCATTTGTAGAGCTTTTCACTTCCCTCTTCTCTCCCTAACTATGAGCTTCCTGAGGACAGGCATGGAGTTTGTTTCTTGCTAAGCAGTGCTGGCACACAAACAGACCCTCCACACATACTTGCTATTATTGATCAGACCAACAAATAAGTAAATGGATTAAGGCTGAATTACCTGACTTCACCTGCCAACGGTCAAGGGCACAAGCAGTGATGGATGGAACAGGAGGACACTTGGCTGGAAAGCCCCAGGATCGGGAACACACTGTCTCAAGCAGCCTTCAGTGGAGCTCAAGAAAATGATTTACTCTTTCAATTAAAAACATTTGCTTTCATCTAGTCCCAGAGAATTTATGGCACCATAATCCTTTCCATCTCAAATCCTTTCCATTATCTTTTCCTAATTAATCGAGGCATGTAAATTCGTTTGATCTAAATCTTTGCCAGCATAAACATTACTCACGTGGTGATTCTGCAGCACATTGCTGGCTGATCAAGTTTAATCAGGTTCTACCGGTTTTTAAATTATACATGATATTAGACAAGATTCATTTAACTCTGGATCTAACAGCTACAACTTATTACATTGGCTGCTCCCAGGCATTTATAGCAAATCGCTGTTGAATCATGACTATGAATCAACTTATTGTTGCTGTTTAGTCTCTAAGTCATGTCCAGCTCATTGCGACTCCATAGACTGTAGCCCACCAGGCTCCTCCATCCATGGGATTCCCCAGGCAAGAATACTGGAGTGGTTTGCTGTTTCCTTCTCCAGGAGATCTTCCTGACCCAGGGATGGAAATCCCATCTCCTACATTGCAGGTGGGTTCTTTGCCACTGAGCCATAGAGGGAAGCCCATGAACCAACTTAGGATATAACTAAGAAACTGTTTTGACATAATAGGAGACTTTAGTATGATATAAAATATACTTTGATGTATTTTTGGCAAAAAAAAAAAAAAGATTAAGGAAAGTATATTATCCAAGTGAAATTTCTCAAGCTATTACCTTACAGATCAATACAAAATCTCTTCACAAAAATATTTATGGATTAGGACAGCAGTGTATCACCCAAATAATACACAAAGAAAGGAGCAGTAAATTTTTTTATATAACTCAAGTAATTCCAAGTTCAGTTCAGTTCAGTTCAATCGCTCAGCTGTGTCCAACTCTTTGCAACCCCATGAATAGCAGCACGCCAGGCCTCCCTGTCCATCACTATCTTCCGGAGTTCACTCAGACTCACGTCCATCGAGTCTGTGATGCCATCCAGCCATCTCATCCTCAGTCGTCCCCTTCTCCTCCTGCCCCCAATCCTTCCCAGCATCAGAGTCTTTTCCAATGAGCTGCAAAGCTGCAGATAATTCTGGAGGTGATGAAACACACATCTGCAGTGGTTTCAGCACTGAAACGTGCTGCCTTTCCCAGCCTCTCGTTATGTTTTTCATTTCACATTCTGATCACTTGACCAATTACTTGGGAACTGAATTCCTTCAGGATCACACTTCTTTTTCATCTTTCATTTACTTGGAGATAACAGGCCCATTACGGAGGTGAAATGTCCCAATTTCAGAAAATGAGTGTTTAGAGCAGAAACAGTAAAAGGAAAGGTTAAACATTCCGATCGGCTAAGCACAAGCTAGAAAGAGGCTGGTTGTGTCTACACTGCGTTGGTGTGCCAAGGACTCTGTACGCTCCGGGAGCACCCCCTGGCCACCTCAGGAACCCCCAAGGATGGGCAGAGAGTGGAAGTGGGCTCCAGAGCTGATCTGCTCAGTGGCCTGCGCTGCTCAGAGGGCTGGCCTGGTGTCTCGGAGCAGACTAGCAGGGCTGTTTGGTCTAAAAGGCCTCTGCAATCACAGTCCGCTACAAAGGAAACAAGTAGGGATCCAACCTGAGAGAGAGCTGTGCTCATTGGCTCAGTCGTGTCCGACTCTTTGTCACCCCATGGACTGCAGCCCACCAGGCTCTTCTGTCCATGGGATTCGCCCAGGCTGGAATACTGGAGAGGGTAGCCATTCCCTCCTCCAGGGGATCTCCCTGACCCAGGCACTGAACCCGAGTTTCTTATTCTTTACCACTGAGCCACCTGCGAAGAAAGGTAGTCAGTCCATAGAACAGGGGTGGAAATCCCAAGACAACAGCTGTGAAGCTTACAGAACAACCAGCCAGGAAACAGAGGGCTCTAGGAGAAGTTTCTTTAAGAAGCTGAAACCGATAGAATGCCTAATATTTTTAAAGGTACTCACATGAAATGTAAGCCATTCTAGCTCTGGGAGAAGGCACTGAGGTTGAACCAGTATATTTAAAAACTGAGAAAGCGTCTCAGATGGCAGACAAAAATGAGAGTACTCTGATCATGTGTGATTTCTGCTCCTTGGTTCCTTATTCCTCTGTTGAGTCACAGAGCCCATGAGGAAAAAAGCTTATTTGTTTGTTTGTTAGATCTTCTTCTCATTCCAGTCTCCAAAGCACCCATGCAAATACATTGGATTTTGCCCAGTCTGATGGGCTCGCTGCTCAGATAAGCCTGTTCATGGACCTCACATCCAGGTTACGACTCTGACTTCTAGATGTCCCCTTGTTGGACATCATATTACTTAGCACTCCAGCAGGGAACCTCGTTAAAGTTTCTTTTAAATCCAGATTTCCCAAGGGACTTCCCTGGCGATCCAGTGGTTAAGACTCTGCGCTTCCACTGCAGAATGTGAGAATTCAATTTGTGGTTGGGGAACTAACACCCCACATGCCATGCAGCACAGCCAAACAGAAAAATAAATAAAAATTAAAAAAATAAAACCCATCTAAGATGTTCCAGAAAAAGCTGTGATCCTCTTCGACATAGGTATGACTGTTTCTTTGATAACAGTTTCTTTTCTGCCTGGCTACGTCTGTGTTCAGTTGTATCAGTTGTTTCTGACTCTTTGCCACCCCAAGGACTGTAGCCTGCCAGGTTCCTCTGTCCAGGGGATTTCCCAGGCAGGAATCCTGGAGTGGGTTGCCATTCCCTTCTCCAGGGGATCTTCCTGAGATCTTCCAGGGATCGAACCCACTTCTCACACATTGGCAGGCAGGTTCTTTACCACTGAACCACCTGGGAAGCCCCTTTGTCTGGCTAACCCTCCAACTCATTAACCACAACTGCCCTGAGGACCTGCCTCCCTCTCTCCAGCCCTGACTTCCTGTGTGAACTTATATTTTCTCTGGTCCTGATTGGTTCTTCCTTACTTATATTTTCCCATTGTCTGTTTCTGTATGCTTTAGGCCTTCTCAAATGCTTCCTGGAACAGACAAGCAAGTAAGACAAGACTCTCTCAAGTTCAGTTTTTGATCCAAACACTGGAGAGAAAGCATATGAAATGATTTTGGTTTTTTTCCCCCCTTAATCAAAAGACGACTGTTAATTAGCTCCTGTTATTCAACTCATTTCAAGGACTAATCAAATGTCCACATTTTCCTAGCTACAGCTAAGAAGTGTTGTAGCCCTTAATTAAAGGTACAGTTTCTGCCATCGAGTTTATACTTTGGTCAATTATACAACTAGTCAGACAAGAGTGTGTTCACAAGTATACATGGATAAGGGCTCAATCTGGGATCCACAGGGATCTGTGCATCTACATAGGGGAAAAAAAATACATTTCCCCTGACCTCTAACTGAAATTCAGCATTCCGCCTACCATGATGTCAGGCAGGAAACCACAGAGGTATTCATGCTCCTGCGACTCTGAAACCAACAGAAATCACGAGGGCTTTTCACATCCCATTACAGCTGTTAACAATACCTCGAAACGCTGCTCAAGCCAGCACCACTTTGCAAGTATGGTAGTTACCAGCCTCGCCATTGGACTGTGGTCTGTGAGAACAGATCAACAAAGAGGCATGTGTTTCTCTAGCAAATAAATTTTAAAATATTTTGATGACTGTATTTCAAGACTATTTGTTTCTGTGAAATTTCATACATTCTATTCTACGCCCTTAGAACACTATTGTGAGAGGTGATCCAGAGGCTTCACCAAGCTGTCAAAGGGATCTGGGCACAGCGCAGGCTGAGATGTCCAGACTCTGGCAGCAGGCACAGTGCCTCTGCCATGAGGCCCCGTGGCAGACCCTGGCAGGGGTGGGAGGACGATCACATTGCTTCAGACCACAAACGGCATCAGAAACAACTTTGCAAGTGATGATCTCAGTTTGCTAATGAGTAATATTAGGTCAGTTAGCTCAAACCACTTTCAATCAGCTCTAGCAGAAGGAAGGCATTGCCACTGATTGCCTGGATCTTTCAGCAGCACTGATGATGGACACGAAGGATCCCGGGAGTCCTGGGCTACTGACTGCTCCAGGTTGCCACTGTCAAATGTTCAACCTGCATATAACCTACCAGAAGAGCTGAGGTCGGCAGCCAGGCCCAGCCCAGGGCCTGGTGGTATTTCTACCAAGACACATCACTTTCCTGTATCCAAAACAGAACCCCCCTGTAATGTTTCTATTATGTCGTGTAGTAAATTGCCTTTAAATCATGGCATTTCTTAGAGCCTGTTATAGGCACATAAAAATAACAACACAAGGCTAATTATACAGCCAAGGAACTGAACATGAGTTAACTGCTGCTGCTGATGTGTCACTTCAGTCGTGTCCGACTCTGTGCGACCCCACAGATGGCA